>CM017565.1:24470427-24777701 GCA_007844125.1 Sinonovacula constricta
TGGATGTATCCCTGTCTCAGCAGGATTATGGTTGGGTGTTGTCAATCATGTCGAAAAGAAACACTTTAATTTTAATATTTTGACCATACTCTGTACTTGCCTCTTTGTGTATGTTGTGATATTAGAGAAAAACTTACACAAGTCGACAGCAAACAAGATGTTCTTAATATTTTTTTTTATCAAAATTTTATTTGTTGTTGCTATAAAGCCGTATCTAGGTTGAGAACATTTAAGAAGCTAGCATATATTCTGGTGTTAAGAACGCAACAGAACAATCACATTTTGTCTTATTTTACAGCATTACATGTTTATGTTTGTGACTTTATAGAAACAAATATTTACTAAAATACTACGACAAAATATTACTGAACACAACACAGGTTTTTGAAGAAAGATATGAGAAAATCAGAAGTAACTATGTGAGCAAGTACCTTACCTAACAAGTACACGGAAATGCTCAACTAATTAACTAGAAACCTGCAATTCAATACTTCACTGTGTCGATCAACCACATTTAAAGCTTAGTTTCTCGCGAGAACTGTTTAGAACCACCCCGTGCAAAAGGTCAATTGAACATATTTAAATCTTCCATTTGTTTCTTTCTTTAATACATAATGGATAAATTTAAATTGGATTTGGTGTTTCTGATAGTACTTGTATTTAAGAGCACACGCAAGCGCGTGCTGTGTAGCAATTTATTAATTGCTTTAAAAGATAATGGTATTTTGTCATTCGTAATACATTCGCAGCTACACGCAATTAATGTTTTTACAAGATAACGATAGTATCTCATTCGTAAATCATTAAGAGTAATTTAAATATTCTAGCTTTGTACAGTCTTTCATTATGACCAAAACCAAAAACTAAAACAATAGCAATTTTATTCTACCTGTCATAATACAGTTTTATGTAAATGTTCACATTTCTCCAATTTCATTGTACAAACATCTTTTAAAATATTTTTATATTAATTTTTATTATGTTTATTATTTTGCAGAATTTATTTGGCAGTTAGCTATAATTTGCAAATAAATGAAGTATTGCTACCATTGGGTTAACAGTTTGTAAATGTCATCCTTTGTTCCAACAATGACGCATGCTTACATGCTTTTAAACAGACATAAACAAATCGATAGGCCCAATGTAAGTTTGACAGATCCTAATTGTATTCAAGGAGCAGGTTGTTTGTACATGTCTGGTTTTCTATTGTCCGGATTTAAAGGCCATCACGGTTTGTATTGTAGTTGTCGATTGTCATAATCGTACATATAGCACAATGATTGCCCAAGAAGACCTTTCTATTTATTATTGAAAAGAAATGTGTCCTATGAATAAAGAAGAAAATATACAAAGGCAGAATGCGAAGACGTGATTGGTATATCAGCTACAAAACGCTATTTTACCGTTTAAGGTATTAAAAACACTTTTACTTTTGACATTTTCCCTGTTACCACATGGTTTAAGAAAGTTAAAAAATATTTATACAAACTTTTAATTTTCAATTAACATGCAATAACGCACACTGGGGAAAATATCCAGGTATAAATAGAGACGAACCGCACTCAGCGGGTCGGTTTTCTCTCACTATAATATCAGTACCATCGCCAACACCGCAATATAAGTTTTCGACAAAACTGGAGCTTGAACCCAAGTTGTGCGTGGCTGTAGTATTATCATTCGACAGCCATATTAGCTTGACCAGGTATGGTCCTTTATTTTGAATAAAATATAAAATGTGAAACATTTCTTTGAAAGATTACAGCATATCAATATCTTAAAAGTGTGCCCATTTTGCCACTGATAAACAGTCGGAATATTTCGGCGATTTCTACAAATAAATGTTTCGGGTCCCAACAAAAAGTAACGAATGGCTTACATGTACATTTGGTAAAGCTGCCAATCGGAACGTCACAGACAATTTACAATCAGCTGATTGGTTGAATGAACAACCCGGGGAGTTCTGACTAGTAAAGATGCGCAGGAGAGTGTCAGCAGTTTGGTAACAAATATTTAATGTCGGCACCAGTCAAATTCATATTTGTTTGAATTTTGTCAAATTTCCTACCCTGAATGTATACATTAGTTTACAGGCTTGTATGTACAGCTGTATATATATACTGCACATGTCATCAACAAATGGCAGGCTAAATATAGCTTGTCATATATTTTCAATGATCCTTGTAACAGTAAAGAAAAGGAGAAAGATCCAATACACAGATAACAATATAAAATAACGATTCAAAATGTGTATTAAATGTTTTCATATCATAACTTAGCCGCACGTAACACCTCTTACATGAAAAAAGGTACTAGCTAACACAACTTGTTACACGAAAATTACTGATATTGCATATTGAATGCCTTAAAGATGGTATCCGACAGTTTCGACCAAAAATTTTTCATTAAAGACCATAATGAGCCATTTTTAATTGAACAGATCTCGAAAAATGCTGTTTAATGATGTCCTACATCTGTCTGAAAAGCGAAACATAACGCCAAAATCATCATTTCAAACATGTATTTCTTATCGGAGCCACGCTGCATACTTAGTTAATTTTTAGAAAAAAAAAATTGTAAGAAAACCACGTGACCACTTATGTTTAAGTTTTAGCTTATGACGTCGTTGTCCATTTGTAACAGGAATCACAATTATTTATAGATTTGAAAACAATGAACATTTTAGTGCTGATTAACGAGTTTTATTGCCCTAAAATAAGATACTGTTGAAAAGTGTCAAAGCTTACGCTAAAGTATGATTTTTTTTCTTCAGAAATTATGTACAAATACCCCTAAACAGCGGTCAGATATTGTTACACGCAAACTGTCGGATACCACCTTTAAGCAAGGAAGTCAATACATTGTATAAATCTGGGTACCAAACAGTCTTATATAACGGTCAAACACAATGGATGAACGTGATACCATAACCTTTAATCGTCAAAAGAACATGATAGCAAAACCTTTAATTGACGAAAGAACATAATAGCGCAACCTTTAATTTATCATCAAGTTACAACATGTATGCCGTAATTGTGCAGGGGTCTGTGAACATATCGACCGTCTTTATGATTATCTTGGACGCTGTCCATCTTTTTGTTAATATGTGGCCCTATTGATAAGATTGTGAACAAAATGCCTGACGACAGTATTTGATATCATAAAATGTACATATAATAGTCTACAACTTGTGGAGAGCAACAGGAGCTTAATAGAATATGCTGTATACGGTCCGAACTAGAGAATGTAAATAAACGGTCCGAACTAGAGACTGCAAATAAACGGTCCGAACTAGAGAATGTAAATAAACGGTCCGAACTAGAGAATGCAAATAAACGGTCCGATCTAGAGAATGAAAATAAACGGTAAAAACTAGAGAATGCAAATAAACGGTCAAAACTAAGACTGCAAATAAACGGTCCGAACTAGAGTCTGCAAATAATTGGTCCTAACTAGAGACTGCAAATAAACGGTCCGAACTAGAGACTGCAAATAAACTGTCTAAATTAGAGACTGCAAATAAACTGTCTAAATTAGAGAATGCAAATAAACGGTCAAAACTAGAGAATGCAAATAAACGGTCAAAACTAGAGACTCCAAATAGACTGTCCGAACTAGAGACTGCAAATAAACGGTCCGTACTAGAGACTGCAAATAAACGGTCTGAACTAGAGAATGCACATAAACTAACTAGTATTGGTATTTCTATGTATTTTGTCTACGTTTGATAAGAATTAAAATAATATTTATAATAAATGTGAATAGTTAAAACAATTATATAAGAATGTAAATGCAATTACTTTTTGTTTAATTAGCTTTCTTTTAAACTGCACTTCTTCTCTGTACGAGAACGCCACATGAACTTGTCGATAACCGTTGTCAAGTGTTATATGTTTTCGCGTGAACATAAATGTTAACACTTGAAAATTCAAGTGTTACGACACTGCATACAGGGATAAAGCAATATTTAATCCGCTTATGGCGAAAATGAATGGTAATCACATATAGACTAATAAAGGTTTGACAACGACATAGTAGAGATCAAGGGTTTGTCTTCGACTGGTTGTTCAAATTATATTGGTCCTTTCCGCTCAAATAAAAAGCCTTTCCGCGACATTGAACTTTATTGTGTTTATTTTGAAGTAAAGCACACACAGAGTTTCTTTTTAATTATATTGTAACATAAAAAATATAAAATAAATTCCAAACAAAGCATTTCTTTATAAGTCGAAATATGATGGTTCCTAAAGTTAAGTTTGTATTGGGCAAATGAGTTTTTCAGTGAAATTATACAAAATCGTAGAAAGCATAAAAGTCCGTTTAAAATGAAAGGCGCGGTTCTCATCCGGTAAGAACATTTAAAATGTCTGAACATTTGTTTGTAAGGAAGTCGTCATTTATAAATCACAATGCCGCCAAGCACATATATACACAAACTCCGCACAGGGTTTACGACATCGCTACGCTCGCTTAAAACTTAATTCTCCTTACTGAAAGGGGGAGATCACTGCGTTGGAGATTGGTATATACATGGAAGTATTTACTACAAAGTGTCAGAAAATATGACCACTTCACTTCTGAAGGTTGAAAGTTGGTAAACACCTATTCTTCTCATGCTAACTCATTTATTTCTCCGCCATACTCGGTGTAACTCCTGAAATGTGAGTCGTCCTAATGTACGCATTTTAGTGAGAACCAGCCATTCAGAGTTTATATGAGAATTGTGGGATGTATTGCGACAATAATTTAGATTGTCTCCCCTTATCTCGCGATTGACACTCTTACCGACAAAGTTGCGATGTAACACAAGAAGACGAGAGAGTTGTAAATTTAATTGATACACAAATTATACACCAGCACGTTAACCACTTATCTCGGCCATTCAAGATGACTTTTTACGACGCATTCTAAACAGCTTAATTGCTTTGTCAATTTTTATACCGCCACTTCAAACTTTGACTGCTATTAACTGGGTATGGGGTAAACGGAATACACAAAATAAAAAGCGAAAATCCATAACATGAAGTTAACCTTTAGCGGATTGATTCTATTGGCATATTGGATATAGCTGTCGAGGTTTTGGGTTGCAATCCAGGGTTATATAATTAAAACGAATTATGATATTAGGTGCGTGGGTTTTGAGTTATCCTCCGCTGGGATTGTCACAAAGAGATTGCACAGAAACGTGCGTGAATGATTTATGATGTAGATGACATGCTATTGTGCGCAGTAACTTCAAACCTTAGGATGGGTTTCTTCGGTGTATAATTTTTCTTACAAATTTAAGGCATAGAAAATCTTCAGTTTTGATGCAGTTTATGACCAGTTTACATCTATTGCATTTATGTACACTTACAAATCAACAACCCAATTCAGTATCAATTTACTGATTCAAATGAGTAAACGAAAGATGTCAATTAAGAATGGTTACTTTGAAGGTGGTATCCGACAATCTGGACCATTTGTTCTCTCTCAGACATCCAAATAAATTATTGTTACATGAGAAGATTTCGCGAATTCTAGTTTATTGGTGTCCTACACCCTATGTGAAATGTGAACCATAACACTCCACTCGTTCTTACAAACATGTATTTCCTATCGGAGCCACGCTGCACAGTAAGCTATTTTTAAACTAAGATAACCACGTGACCATTTACTTTTGGGCAATCGTAAAACTTCGGGTATTTCCGTATGGTTCGTAAAATACACCTCGTACATAGCTCCAGAATACACCAAAGTGCGTCGCCTGAGTTATGAAACAGTGTCCGTTCGCGAGAAAGTAACAAATTATATATATATCATTTAGTTGAGTATATCTTGCAATAACAACGATTTTTTTATCAATACAATCTATATGATTTACGGAAAATTGAAAAGTCAACATTAAATACCCAGTATTAAAACTAAGACACACAAAGTAGATCCAAGATGGCGCCTTATTATGTCAGAGGTATCTTGCATAGCATAAAGGCCGAGGTGATCAGATTGACTTTTGGGATCACGTTACATAGCATCATCCGGGTTATTTGATGTGACGTCAATATCTATTTTTAGCAGCAATCCCCATCGTGTTTATTTATACATGTTGACAGAATAGACATTAAAAGCGATGTGTTTTCATGATCTGCACTAACATACAATTGAGGTGGTGTTTAAAATCGAGTGCACTTAGAATTAAGTATGGGTTCATGCATAAATAATGCACAAAGTCCCCAAAACAGGGTTGAGACATTTTCCCAGTATTTGATATAAGAAAACTGTCGGATACCACTTCAAATTCTAATAAGTTATTGAGAAAATGCATAACAGTCAATTTTTATTCTACCAAACCACGTGACACATCAGATCGGATCCCAAGTAAGATGTTCGAGACAAACGTCTGTATAAATGACACTGGTGACACCGCTTTCTAACTCTTAGCTTAGAGACGTAACATTAATCGGTCTTGAACGCATGGCTACAAGTCAATACACAACAAGCATTATTGTTGTCTTCGAGTGAAACCCATCTCTGATACAATCCTGATGTTGTGACAGTACCCCAGCCAACAAACAACATCATACTTGTATTTCTGACAACATGTTAATGATTTCTTAATTGTTAACATACACGACCGTAGCATTAGAGATTCGGTGTTAGCTATACCTTGTTATTTTTTTCTGTATGTTTGTATATATAAATATTATAAACCACTGCTGTTCTTAATTAAAAACTTCTATTTAAAAGTAACATGAGAGCTAATCTGACATCATATACAATCACCATTGCATTAAATTACCTTAATTTATTTTCAGGAAGGACCACGTGAAGTTGGAGCAGACGGCAGCTAAATACTGGCCAGATAATTGGCGCTTTCTTACCACTAAATATGAAGATGTGAGTATATTATATATGTTTTGCTTCATTTCACACATAATTTATGACTTTATTGTGCAGATAACCGAAAAGTGCAAGACAAGAACTGCACATAGTGTGTGTTTTTGTATTCCAGAAAGAATGAAGCAAATAGACGGTTTATGCAGCAAACCGAAGATAAATTAAATTCCATGTCAGAATCATATTGTCAAGCGTATTTTGCTACAAACTGCACTATTTTGGTAAAATAATTAAAATTAATTACACACTATTCAATTGTGTCAATTATGTATATAGATAATCTAACGCGAGTGTTATTTAAATACTTAAATATTTAACAAATTGGATGAAATTAATCGAAACGAGGCTTTGTCAAGTTCCATAAAGTTTTCTTCCGTTATTTTCCATCCTTCTTCAATTTTCAATATTGGCTTAATCCTTTATACACTTAATTATATATGTACAGTTGTACGAATACATTTTTTATATTTACTTCTTGCATTATGCCCAGATACGAATACATTTTTATATTTACTTCTTGCATTATGCCCAGATACGAATACATTCTTATATATACTTCTTGCATTATGCCCAGATACGAACACATTCTTACATTTACTTCTTGCATTATGCCCAGATACGAATACATTCTTATATTGACTTCTTGCATTATGCCCAAATACGAATACATTCTTATATTTACTTCTTGCATTACGCCCAGATACGAATACATTCTTATATTTACTTCTTGCATTATGCCCAGATACGAATACATTTTTATATTTACTTCTTGCATTATGCCCAGATACAAATACATTCTTATATTAACTTCTTGTATAATGCCCAGATACGAATACAAACTAGCTTTGTTAAGTGAAATTCACATTTAAGCATGTCTATGTTTTGCGAGCACTCGCTGCTTAGGTTCGTGTCCCAACTTTGCTCCAAAATTCTGTCGAAAGGTTGTCTTCCAGCTTACTTGTAGTATATAAGTTATACTTCTTAGGCAATAATCTACGATTTTCTCCACAAATGCCGCACAAATTGTTGAAACTAAACTGGTTCGAATGTATTTACATGTGTTTTGTTAAAAACGTTTATTTACCCATATACTTAAACATGCTCTTTTCATCTATACTCCACCAGCTTGTTAAGGATGACATGCCCAAGAAGGAAAAGCGACATAAGGATGTTGAGCCCATCCAACTTCATCCTGTCACCCCTATAGAGGAATATATCAAAGTGGACCCGTCCCCTAAACCCTACCCGAAAACCACGGCACAAAATATCGGCTGGCGATCTTCCCATAGAGATTTAGCCTTGGATAAATATGGCCGCTACGCCAATCCCAAAGGGGGACTAGTCAGGCAGTTGAACTGGCCGAACGAAGCAATCTCATAGGAGTTACTCCCCTTAGTAAATTAAATTTAAAGATTTGGTTTTCATTTATTTTTTATAATGATGTTTTAAATGAAAGGAATAGAGATAATTTTTTAAAAAAAGTGTGATACATGTGGTAAATACGACTTTAAAAAAGACTTCGTTTATTTGAAAGAAGAATGGTCAAACTTAGATATGAAAAAAGAAATTAATATAATAATAATAAATTGTAAAAATAATGCTTTTAAGAAAATTAAACTTTGATTTTTTAGTGTATATATATATGATTGGACGTTTTTTTTCTAAAATTAGCAAGAAAGAGAAAAGAAACTAAGAATTTTGTTAAAAAGAACACATGAATCATATTCAACATTAAAAATTACTCAATGTGTTTAATTGATTCTAATTATGTCTTAATACATCAAGAATCTCAAAGAGATATCACATGTTCTTTGCTGGATGGTCTTATACGATTTGAGTTTGATTAAAGATTTCTTCGAAGAATTCGATTGGTCAGATTTGAATTTGAACCAATAGGAAGCTTGAAAATAGTCTTGAAATCAACGTTTATACCTTTGATTGAACAGATTTATGCTCACCGCTATGAAATCAAACGGTGTCACAGTTCCTTGTTCACTTATATATGTTGTCTGTTGTTAGTTAGTGTATTTAAGCACGTTACAATCAATAATGATAAACCAGGATAATTTTTAATAGAATATATTATAAAAAATCGACGTTTCAACTGTATCAACGCATTGTCTGTGATATTCACATTTATTGTAATATTTGTTTTTGTTTCAATGTATTAATCATTTCAATTAATGCAGATTTTGAGTTTTAGAGTTATTTAAATGCATGCTGCATTATAGTGTCAGTAGGAAAGGATTGTTTACACAGAGATTTGCAATTTGAATATAATTACAACATGGCTAGTATACAAAAAAAAAATACAAAAAAAAATAAAAAAAATTACTCAAAAACACACGGAATTCGATTTTAAATAAACTTTTTTTCCAGTCGGTCCCGTTCCAAGTCGGTAACTGTTGGGTTTGCTCTATTTGGTTAATACCTCGTCCAGGATTGTTCTCACTTTTACATTGGGCTTGCTTGTTAATACCTTTGTCCTATGTCCTTTCAAAATTTAGTATATCTTGCAATGCTCGTAGGACTCTCTTATTAGAAATAAGCTTTATTTGTTTATTTAACAACAGAAGTTAAAATAAGCTTCAATGTTATAAATAAAGATGATACACACATCAGTCATATCCAAAAACAACACGTTTTAAGTTTTAATTAATTGTGTTGCTGGAGTGGGTGGGGGTTACATTAAAAGGTACCAAGTTAAAGCGTTTATAAGTATTGTGTGATTGCGACATCTCCTTCTGTTCTGACTGTTGGACATATAGATATACATATCTGTATGTGTTTGCAAATAGTAGGGTTTTTTTTCTACTTTTTATTGTATATGGTTTGCGGTTTTTTATGCGCTTTTTACATTTTGTATTATTTATTGTTTAAATAAAATATAAAACTTATGTATATGTTTTCGTCTGTTGCAAGTTCCAATCCTCGAACATATCATATAGTTCTAAACTTTGATGGAGCAATCGGAACTCTTCGGTCAACTCCGTCCGAGTACGATTTCCTCTCCAGTTTATCGGATGGAATGATGTGTCCACTGTTGTTCCGAATTACATCTTTTTGTTTGCTAAAATGTAAACGTGAATAAAATAGTCCTTAAAACGATGAATGTAGCGTTATAACTGTTTTATCCGATAATAATTACATGTATTCACCGCTTTGCATGCTACATTTCGTTGGATATAGGCCTACAACTTTTACTGCCTTTTTAAAAGTATTGGAATAAGAAACAAACACATATTTATCGTGTTTTTTTAATGACATAGTCGGCAATCAACACGGAATATTTTAAACATAAAAACGCGTAGATTAATCTAAATGAATTAAACCTACACCATTGATAACAATATTCAAATAATTTATCTTTATCTCACTTATATTTCACAAGCTAAGTGTGTCGCCGATTTGAAGCGTCTATTTTTAAATTCCTAACCGACGTTTGCAGAGTTAATGCAAGCGAGCAGCAAGGGTAAACTTATAGATTTGTGCAAATGCATCAATGAATCTTTCCTGCGTCGGAAATCACTGATTAATATACAACATAATCAGCCGTAATTTGACAAAATGAAATATTGTCATAAAAAGGTCCTTGCCCATAAGGATACCTATTCCTACTCCGGCATTACATATATTTTTGTTCATGTATTTATACTCCTACATATGTTAGAGTTTAACAATTTGTCAACACTTTAAGTTTTTTGATTATTTACTAAAACGAAGATATGTTGGAATGTTCAAAACAATAATGCATGTATATTTGGCATTACAAAAATACGACCTTATTAAATAATATTGAGTAGTTATACTTGTGTATTTTTGTTACTTCAATAATAACTATCACATAAATAATACATATGACTAGATAGCTGTACCATACATGGTTTTATGATTGTATTCTTTTCTATGTGGACGCATAAGTCGTTTTGTTTTATTGAAAAGTCTACGCTGTAATACGACAAAAGGAGGTCTAATACTAGTTCAGTCTCCAATTAATCATCAATTCTTGTACAAGTAAAAATTGATTCTTTATAAGAGCACGTAAGGATGACACATGTTTGTGATTAAGCGTTTATGAAATATGTATTTCTCACATGATTTCACATTGTATACACATTGTTTTACCATGTTTGTTGGCGAGAAACTATTGTAGTTTAAGTCAATAAAGGTCTGTTCTGTTCTGTTCCTCTGTTCTGTTTAACCTGACGTCACATTGAGTCACGTGGTCTAAAGTATATTGAGCCTGTGACTGGAGTAAATCACAGACCTGTGTGGCTATGTATAATTGTAATGAGTATTAAGTTAAAGAGTATGGACGTCAAAGAGACGCAGGTATTAACTGCAAAATAACTCAAATCTTTTACCAGCGGTTATATCCATTGACTATTCTTGACTCGTATACCAGTAACAAACATAAAATGAATCATTTCCTGAATAAAAAATACAACTGCTTAAAGAAGAAAATTCTATTACATATACATTAGTCATCCACATACATGTATTAAGTAAAAAAAACTAATGAGTTTCAGTGATCGACGTCAGATTGAATTACCGGGATGACTATATAACGTGATCTCAAAAGAAAGTGGTCAAATGGTTTTCAAAGTTTTAAAATAGCTATCTCTGCAACGTGGCTAGGTTACGAAATGTTTGCAATGACGAGTGGTGATTAATGCTGGACTCTTAGCACATATCTGGGACATCCATGAACATCATTTTTCAGGTAGCAATGGCTTATTTGATTATTTGAGAAAATACATTTTGGTCCAAACTGTCGGATACCGCCTTTAAAGGCCGAGTATCAAATTCGAGATCTGTGAATAATTCAATACATGAAAATAGTATTGGACGGATGTATTCATTGTTATTAATATAACTCCTGATTATAAATCACAAGTTTACATCCTTCAGTGGTTAAAACTGTGCTGTTGTTGTTGTTGTTGTTGTTGTTGTTGTTGTTGTTGTTTCGATTGTTTACAAAATGCCTATGGGAATCACCGGATATGACAGTCCGAATAAAGTTTGTTCTGACAAACCAGTAACACTCGTCGCTTAACTTTCCCAATACGCTTTGCAAAAACCGCGCGAAATCTAAAAGTAGTATTAAAGGTAGTATTGGACCGTTTGGGCCAGATTTGTTTCCCTTAGAGAATCAAAAAAAATATTATTGCTTGAAAATATCTTATAAAATGTTGATTATTAATGTTCTACATCTATTTGAAAAGTGAAGCTTTACACATCACTCGTCATTACAAACAGGTATTTCAAGTCTAAGCCACGCTGCACAGTTAGCTATTTTTAAACTTAGAAAACCACGTGAAATTTAACTTTATATAATCATTCGGGTAATCCGCTCCTTTAATTTTTAGCAGAAACCACAATCATGCTTATTTATAGTTTAAGAAAGAATGGGCATGTAGAGTGCTTTATTTCACGATTTCAGCAGTTTTATAATTTAGACATTGTTCAAAATCGTCTTTTGTTAGACTTAGGTTTGACTTTTTGCAGAAATTATGCCCCACTTCCCCCAGTCCAGGTTTACGTATATTTGATGAAGACAAACTGTTAGATACCACCTTTAAAACGGCTACGTAGCATTGAAATGAAAACTTGCTGTGTAAAATAGTAATTTTAATAAAACAGATTATTTAGTGTTGCCGCATGATAACATTCAATAAGATTCATCGCATGTGCGTGTTTTTTTAATATTATGAACATCTGGATTCGACCATCAATTTATATAATTGTTATGTCCTAATTTTGTTTTATAATTGTTTTGTCCTAATAACGTTTTCATACATATTTGATAGTGACTGTCCTCCGTTGCTTATAATCCCTTAAACAAACAAAACTATGCATTAAATATATAAATTATTGTACCACAGCGCAGTCATAAACTTTTTTATGATTTCGATCGTATTTCGATATGTTCTAATTAGTGACGAAAGCGTTCGTATTATCCTATATACCACCTGCATTACAAGTTTATTTTTCAAAATTATGACGCGCTATGAACACGTCACCGCCAATTGAAAAATTGTGCAGAATTGACGTACTGGCGGAATTCTCCGATGATTGCCGACAGACGTTGACAAATGCGACAAGAGCAATTTAATCATTATTTGACCATTCAAATCTTATAATGTCAGCCTATATTGTAACCTCAACCGATCTGTTAATCGTCACTACTTCCATACATACTGAACATTTATTTACAGTCTGTGTGCGGATTTACCTTGGGGCAGGATACTGTATGTTCTATACATATTTGCCCCGCTCAGGTTTTTATTGGTTTTTTAAACCCACCGAAGGAATAACACCTATGCCAGATCTGCTGCGGGGTATGGACACAACAAAACCCTATGTCAATAAGGACTTCTTGTAGAGAAGTAAGCACGCTGTCACAATAGTAATCAGTTTATGTGTGTTACTACACGTTGTCATAGAAACACGGGATACCGGATGTTGTTATTTTGACAATATACACGTGAGGTTTGGAGTAGTGTCATTAACTACGGAGACCTCAGGTAGGTTGCCGGATTTTTTAACTTTAAATTTCAACTTTTAGCAGGTTGTATATCTCAATGAGGAGGTTACCTAACCATAAGTCATGTACTCCTAGACATGAATTTTCTTTCTATCATTCTGTCCGTTTCTCTTATCATTCTCTTATCAATTCTCTATATATACCCATACCTCTCTGTCTGTCTGTCTGTCGTCTGTCTGTCTGTCTGTCTGTCTGTCTGTCTGTCTCTCTGTCTGTCTGTCTGTCTGTCTGTCTGTCTGTCTGTCTGTCTGTCTGTCTCTCTCTCTCCCTCTCTCTCTCTCTCTCTCTCTCTCTCTCTCTCTCTCTCTCGCTCTCTCCATGTCCCTCTCTCACTGTGTGTCCTCTACCTTCCTCCTATTTGCTGCCCTCTTCTTTATGTTTCCCAGTCTCTGTTTCTTCTGCTGTTTACTTTTAATTTGATCAACATTATTGCTCACAATCATAAGTATTTTACGAATTTTCATACATTCACACCATTTATATCGATCCTGTGTTTCTATAGCAGATATTGATTTCCCATTCGGGAACACATACATGACACATAGCTGTTGAAACCGCTATTGTATTTTATGACTATATGACGATTTGTCTATTTTATTTTACTTTATTTGATTTTAATTAATTCATGTAATTAGCAGACATCCATAATGCATATATGCTCTTTTACTCGATTCTGAGTGTTGACGCACGAAACTTTGTGTCTAAAAATCTAATTCAAATATTTATATATTGCTGCTTTGAATAATGTAGCATGCTTGCATGGCTTGAGATTGTGTCCATATGTTTCAGCAGGTAAATACTCGTGTCTATTATAATCTAAGAAAGACCATTTTATATACATGTACATGTACTAGCAAGATACGTTTACGAAACCACATTCTTTGATTCTTTGTTTAGACATTATTTAAAACATATATTCCATTTATGGGCACAATAAATTATTACGACAATTATTAGTTCTGTCTTATGAATTATTTAAGCCTTTCCCAGTGCGCTGTTTAATCTTAATGAATTCATTCACTAGTAAATATATAGAAATGTCTATATCCTATTAAAGCTGGAACGCTGTTGTTATTTTATGACTGACCAGCTCTGAATTGCCTTAAAGAGTACAGGGTTGACGGGTATTGTTTGACTTATATGAATATTTATGGTTAGTAGATTAGACAGGCCTAAACATTTCATTCGGTCTCCGTCGATTTACCTGTGTAAGTGCTATATTAAATGTGTATAAAGCGCACCTTAACGGAAGGTTACGGACAATCACTTCCAGAAATTTCCGAAAGTAAAATCGTAAGTGACGTCACAAGAAGTACATGGCTAGCGACGAAAGCGAGACTTGTCATTTAAGAATTGTTATTTTCTTCGTGTTCTGTGACGGACTACGACTCAAACGACGAAAGCGACAGTGATGCTGGGGCTTTGCCCCATCAGTCTGAACCGGTTGTTCCATTCCAATTCACACACGATACAATTGTTCGACTCGATTTCATCGCTCTACTCCACTGATCCCGAAAAGATTGTTCTTTCGGAATTTGGTGCAAAATTATGTTATTTCCTCGTTTATTTGCGTTCGGCGGAAATTTTCTATCTTTAGAAGAAAAACCTCACAGGAACACTACAAGTTTGACCACCCCGTGCAATTTAATTAACACGAATGTCTCGGCTAAGTCTTCTTAAAAAGCTTCTTTAATATTTAAGAAATGTTTTAGGGTAAAAGATATTTTCGACCCTGGTACTCTTTAAGGTTTGATAGGTTGCATACTCGTGAAAACAGCGCAGTCTACAAGAATCGGTGTAGTTGTCCTGATATTAAAGGTGGTATCCGAGAGGTTGGACCAAATATATATTTTACCAAATAAATCATTGTTACCTGAAAAGGTCCTGTTAAATGTTGTTCATTGATGTCATAGATCAGTGTGAATAGTGAAACATAAATCTCACACTTCTTATTGCAAAAGGTATTTCCTATCTGAGCCATGCTGCAGAGAGAGCCTTTTTAACTAAGGAAACCACGTGGCAACTTACATTTGAGGTGACGTTATATCGTTATTTGCTCTGACGTCTGTATCTATTTTTAGCAGTGATCAACTATCGTGCTTATTAATAGATTTCGCAATGATATGTTGCTGTTAGACATTGACTATATCTATAACAGGTATAAGGAGAAGGATTGCCTAATTCAAACCTAGCGGACTGGTTCTTGTAAAGCCACAACTATTACTATTTACAGTTTGTAAAATAAACTGTATACGTTTGGTTCTCGATGTGTTTAAGATATATCGGATGCATCAATCCGCAGTGTTTCTATTAAAATAATGATTCAATCAACACCCCGAACTCCCATTCGTTTCGTCCGGAGATGTCTGTTTTTTTCAAGTCTTTAAACAGCAAGACCTAAACGCACTTGTATAAAACAAACACATCCGTCCGTTTGGGATGCAGAAAGAGGACTTTAATAGTGTTCAATAATCAATTAATTTATATTCTTATACAATTAACGTATACTGTTTAAAATGCATGGTAATGTGACCAGTTAAAGTAAAAAAATACGTTAACTTACTTTAATTGCGTGGGCAAAGTTGATTTTCTGTGATTTGTTGCATTTAAAAAAATACTTATCTGTCTGCTTAACATTGTTAAACATATAGCAAAAACAATTTCTTCGAATGCGTTATTCATCAAACGTAATATTGGTATTACTTATTATCATAAAACTGTTTAAACTCGTTTTTCTACATGACAACACCACATCTCATCATTGTATTATTGCAAAATCGACAACCACTTACCGAAAGTCAATACTACGCAGACAATTATAAATGCATCAAACCTCTAAAAACCAAGATTGCATTGGCAAAATGCATTATTTTACTTGTCAACAATCGTTTTTAAACCCATGTCTTAATACATGTACGTCTGATGTTTGCGAAAATACGTCACTTAGGATGCCATATAGGATGTTGCAATAGTAGCTAATTGTAAAATATTGGTGTCCTAGCTTTACCTGTTGTCGCGACAAAATTTAAATTTGGTCTGTCAGTTTCGTCTGCAATCTAACGATTATTTAAATACTTACCCTCATACAATCCTTAAAGTTACTGTTAAATTATAGAACCTTAAACATGCAATGAAAGTTACAAAACTTGTTAACTTTTTTGTACAGTGAACTTAATGGTGTGTTGATAAGTGAAACGGTGGACCATTTGTAAATTTCTTGTTATCTTAAGGTTCCTTTAAGATAAACCAAACAGTTATCGTGCAGGTACTTACTGTTAGTTGCCTTACTTTGATGGAATATATTTATTTATTTACACTGTTTGATAGAAAGACCTTCAGGAAGTGCGAGGTTGGAGCGCTCCACAAACCAGATTTAAGCAGTCGTAAAATTTCATGTAACTTCTCTATTTCGCTTAATCGAATGCACAATCAACATTGTCGTCTCAAATGACGACACTATTTTTTCAACTTACGACGGCATTTTAACCTTATATTTGACGCCATTGCATAGTTCTAGGTACAGAGAGCGTCACCGCTTGGAGACTATTTTATTTCATATTGGTACATTTCGTTCATTAATTGTCTTGAGAAACCCTTCCTGAAGTTTGAGGTTAATGATCTCTCTTTCTGCACATGCGCGCAATCGTGTGTTTGTGTGTGTGATAGTCAGTACATGTGTCCACGAATCTTTGCTTTGTGTTATACATTGTATGTAGGATATGTAACTTCTAAATTGCAAAATCATGATCCTCTCAAACAATTTATAGCATCTTTATTAGTATTACTATCGAACGGAAACATGTTAACAATTTGATTGACCTGAATGTAATAGCATAATGCAGGAAGGGCTTAATCAGGCATCCTGAGATGTGCAACATATAAAAACTCTTCTTGGCTTAGTCATTTATGTATCAAGACCGCTTGCTAATTGGTGCCGACAGTTAAGTTAATTCTATGGTATGGTTATTATTAATGTTTTCATATTTCAATCTAAATAACTATATAGTTATACGTTATACGTCCATGGGCAGATCTAGTCGGGGATCGCACCCCCAACCTCAGAATTGTCAAAAATACCTTTCATGAAGGTATTTTTTAAACATTTCAGGGTGTTTCGCATCTTTATGGCACTAGTAGTGTTATTGTCACATAGTGTGTCTAGTGCTACAGATTAATTAATTACCAATTAAGGACATATTAACAGCTGAATTGTATTATTAAAGGCATTGAAGTTAAGCTATTTATGTTAAAACATAATTTCTATGTATGTCTGTCAAACATCTGTTATACAGGATTTTGTTCTATTTGGCTTCCAGATGTTAACACTCTTCCGGTGGGAACATAAACATACCCCTGGCCCCTAACATAACTCGCACCTATAGTTCTAAATTTGACCTCTACCCCTATCCTATGAAAATATGATTTATATTGAATTTTCATCTGGTTCCGTTTACAGACAGGGTAAAACATGACGGAGTCACCGCTGCAGGAATCGCTGGACTTATCCAGCGTCGAAGACTTTGTGAAACCCTCCGAGTGCCAACACGTGATCGTCAACCTTAAAAGAGCCCCCGCTGAAGAAGGAAAAAAGAAAAAGAAAAAACGGTCGTGGTCGATATCGTCGTCATCATCGACGTCATCTTACTGCGTCATGTGTGGTGAAACTGTTTCGGAAAAAGACAAAACAAAAGGTAAACAAGACGTGGATGATATTCTGACTTCGAGAAGACTTGAAACGACAGCCCGAACTGACATGGCGAAAGGAAAAAACTCAAGAAGCAAACCGGGTCTGGTTTTGGAGCGACAAGACAGCAGATCAAAACTGTTTCAGACGTCAGTTAGGCGTTCCACAACGTGCCTCAATACGCCGCCAACACAACAACAACCACAAGCTCATTGCGCAAGACACAATCACAAGAAGATTAAGTATTTCTGCGAAGATCATCAGGAAATCGGATGTAGCGTGTGTGTTAGTGTCCTACATAGAAAATGTGACCGAGTAATGTTCATCAGAGATGAGATTGAATCAGGTTGGGATAAATCGGTCAGTAGCGCTACTTTGGAGGCTTTGAAACTTGTCGAAAAGAGTTTCGAAGAAATTCTGGAGAATAACAGAATCATCAGAGATTCGCTTGTTGAACAAGTAGAACAGGTTAGAAAGAAAAGAGAAGATCTGCGTGCTCATTTACTGGAACTATTAAATGAATTTGATAAAACGAGCGATAAAATGATGGACAAGTTTTGCAAGATTGCTGAGAAAGATCTCAAAAGCAGCATTGATACTTGTGAAGTCGCTTTAAAAGACGTGCGGCAATCTTATGAAATGCTTAACATGGCCCTTATATCAGAATCGCAAGATTCACTGTTCATTGCCACACAGAAGGCGCTGGAACAGAAAGAGAAATATGCACTTGCCCTTTCTGAAGCGGTTACTAGCACGAAAACGCTGTACATCGACTTTCAACCCGAAGTTGACATACCAAGTATTGAAGAACTACAAAAGATAGGATCAATTCACTTCACCGCTGAAGAAAAGGTGTTTCCAGAATCGGTGATATCGTCGGTTTCCAAGATGCCAAAAAACGAGCTCAGGTCTCCTCGAACGATTGATGACGCATTTACCCAGTGTTCAGACACGACCACTGATGCTGAACCAGCAAACATTGTTGGTAAATACAACACACGTCTCGACGAAGACAAAGGAACATGCGGAAATGTCGGTGCTGCTTTCTTAGAAGATGGACGAGTTGCCATCGCTGACACCAGGAATCTCAAAATTAAAGTTTTTGATCTGAAATTTACAAAAAGTTCTTGCCTGCAACTGAGTTCTAAACCAACGGCCATAACTGTTATCGGTCCTAGAGAAGTTGCGATAACGCTCCCTGACGAGAGTAAAATACAAATTCTTACAGTTGGCAAGAAAGTGCGATTGAAGTGTTCAATACTAACTAGTATACCCTGCTACGGAATAGCACATCATGATCAAATGTTAGTTGCTTTATGTAAAGATGGATTCTCAACCTTGGAACTTCAAGTGATGGACCTTTCTGGGGATGTAAAGAAGAAAATACCTCTTAATGAAGCTAACAAAATCGTTCTCAAAAACCCCCTGGATCTTACTTTAAATCCAGATGGACGGCACACGTGGCTGACCGATGAAAACAGGGTTATATGTATAGGCCTTGATGGCTCTGTTGCTGTAGAATATACGGAATCGGACCTTAAATCTGCACGCGGTGTCGTTACTGATGACGTAGGCCGGGTGTACGTATGTGGCAGTGGTTCAAATAACGTCCACCAGGTATCGCATGACGGCCGGAAGTTGCAGGTGGTTGTCAGCGGAAAAGAAATCAGAGCGCCTCAGTCAGTGTGTTTCTGTTCAGAAAAACGTTTGCTTCTCGTAACAGAATTTGAAAGGGATGTAGTCAGTATTTTTAAATTGGCAAAATCATGAAGCTACCTGACATTGCATACACATTTATTATATGTTGAACTTGTTATGACATATATTTAGACTTAAAGTCCATGTCAAAATTATTTGTTAAATGTAAAAAAACAAAACACAACAAAAGTGATTGCAGCTTTTTCAGTTAAGATACATGCACATTATCGTGTCTTTTTGACCCATTTTAACACTTAAATAAGTAAATATTTATGCCTAGTCGTTCAATAACACACTAATATAATCATTTTGATTCAGAATACATAGTGAGGATGTACTATTGTTAGATGTGCTTTTGTCATGTAAATGTGAAAAACACAATTGATGTACGGGAATTCTGATTGTGCCTTATTACGATACAGTATTGAACTACGGGAAGTAAGAGATTTTATGTATATTTGATACACCAACGATCATTGTTGTTTTGTTGTTTATGGAGTTTATCGTCCCACCAACAGTATTTCAGTTATCTGGAGACGGTCTTCATTTGAAGCAGATATAGTGCTGCCTTCACTGTGTATAGCATGCTGTGAACACCTGGCATGATACCACACCCAGTAACATTATCCTAACACCGAGCCAAGCAGTCGTGGAACTACCCTTATACTTGCGTGAGCGTAGCAAGGGAGCATACCACTACCATTTTAACGACTTTGATATGTCGCGTTTCGGGATTTAACCCGGGACCTCCCGTAATTGACGATGATTTTTCCATTATGTCTTGTTAATTTTATTTGTAGAGACAGTTAGATTGGATTTAATTGACCATATCCTATTTAACCCATATATAATAATTTGTTTAATTTGTTATTGTTAATTCGCACATTAGATTATAATTATCTAATTAAGTCATTGATATACACATTTGAAATAGTCAGTTTACCTGTGATAAGTTGTGATGAACTAAGTTAATTTGATCAATTCCATAAATTGTTTATTGCTAAGGTAATATCTAAAAGGTGAATATTATTTATTTTTTTATATCATATTTTTTTATTTGTTGAAATACATCGCAGCGACACATTTCATTATTAATCATTATTAAGCAGGTCTGCTTAAAAACATCTCCACTTGAAACCTTTTGCCACGGACGGAGTTGGAACACTGTCAGTGGGAGCCAGTAGTTACGTATGTTATGTCAGTGGGAGCCAGTAGTTACGTATGTTATGATGTTTTATATCATGCTAATGACAGATACAATGTCATCCATCTTTTCAGATGTGCGTAACTCTGAATTTGGAAGTACCTTTAAGGTGGTATCCGACAGTTTGCTCATATTAAGTACACGTACAAATATCAAGTCACTGCGTTGGGAAATTTGGTCATACTTTTTGCATAAACCCCTACTTTAGTCTTTATAACAACGATTTTGAACACTAACTTGATTGCTAGACTGTACTTATCGCGAAAAAATACTCTTAATGTTCAGTCATTCCAAGCGCGATAGTAGTCACTGCTAAAAACAAATATCGACGTCAGACGATTAACCGGTTACACCGATGACTATAAAAAAGTAAGTGGTCACGTGGTTTTCTAAGCTAAAAATGTATATATATCTGCAGCGTGGCTCGGACAGGAAGCACCTGTTTGTAATGACGAGTAGACATTTATCATTGACTATTCACAATGATCGTTGGCACCAATTAAAATCATTTTGCATGACGTTTCAAGTACCACTGACTTAATTGGTTATTTGCTAAAAAAAGTTAGGACCAAAGTGTTGGATACCACCTATAAGGCGTAGGCTACGTGCGCAGTAAAACTAAAGGCAAACGCGTCAGTTGCCAAATTTTATCATGTACTGTTTAAAATATGCTTGTACTAAAAGACTGTTAATTAAATGATTTGTTGATTGAAATGTTTTTACTTTTTTGATAATTTAACCTTCCTTTTTACAAACTTCATACATTTATTCGACAACTAATGTTAGTTCTCCTTATTGTTCTGTTTGATTTTTACACACATGTACAAGGGTTTTAAACTGCTTTTAAATCCTATACGAAACTTAATTCTATAACGGGCTTCTTGAAACAATTCATTTTTGTAACATTTTATTTTTAGACTACACTTCTAACTTTATCATTGATCTGTTAAAAGTAATAAGAATTGTAATTTAAATTTAAAAATAGCTGAAAATGTAAGTTTAAAAACAAATATTTTTAACCAAACTACTATTGTTTTCGTTACAAACATCGAACAAACAAATAGTTTAAATGTATCAGTATATAATTTTTTTGGAAAAAAGTCTTTATAAATTTAAACACGATTAAGTCATGAGTAAGTAAAGCAGACATTTCACAAAAAGTTTACAAACGATATGTTAATATCATTTTAACGTGAAACATTTCAAAAAAAAGTTCAACAACTAAACACAATTCTTACTGGACTAATTTTTAACCTTAATGCAGTAAGCTCCCTTTTCACACCAATTTAACTCCCGTACCCCTTTTTTCCACTTATTTTTCTTCAAAATTGGAAAGACATAAAAACTATTTAACAAGGGAAATAACCATTTCCATTCTCATCTACAACTTTACCAGAGTCACTCCCCTTCTTTGCATACTCTGTAGGCGCCGTATATTGACCGAACAAGCGTCGCGAGGACAGCATAGAAGAATCGTGGAAACCGATATATCGACAGACGGAGGGAGAAAGAGAGTCGCATGGAGACAGTCGGTGTGTGAAGCGAAGAGACCAGCAGCCCCGGGTCTGCAAGTTACATTCATGAAGTAAAAGATCGATCCGCATCGATCGACGACATCGTCTTTCCTGCCCACTATGTGTTCTGGTGTGTGCTATAAACTGGAGCTAGCAAATCTGTTGATATCGCGTCAGCCTGGGAACGGCCTCAATTGTCTCTCAACAGTTTTCTGCATCAATCATGATCCGTCCACATCGGTGCAAAACATAGCCTAGTGATACACATACCACATAGAAACAAGAGTATGATATACAATGTATGATATACAGAATTATCATTACTGTATATGATCTGGAACTAAATATACCATTATTAATTGACCACAATTAGCTGACCACTAGCGTTGGATCTGGAATTCTCATGCCCATATACACAAACATAATTGATAGGCTTTATATATAATAAAAAGGTATATTGTATATAAGGGATACATCCGCCATCCTCATTACCTGGTTGAGCAACTCGGCGGGCGAGTTCAAATACTGGTCCGGGGCCGAGATGTTAGTTTTCAGTGAACTAAATGGGCAATCTTTCAGTCATTGTGTCCATCAGAACACTCTACCTGTCAACCAGACGATCAGCAATTCTTTAAGTCATGAAGGGAAATTAGTAACTTAATCTTACTATATGTCTGTCAAAAGGTCATTGTAAAACCAGGCAAAAGTAAGTAAATCAGCCGGCTAGTCCTCTCTTTAACAAGTCAGTCATCACACTAGACAGGCAGTAACCAGTCAGTCACTGAACCAGTCAGTAGGTTACTCATGGGTAAACCAGTCATTTTAGTCAGTCAGTCAGGCAAGTCAGTCAGAATACCATACAAGTCAGAATGATAGCCAGTCAGGGAACCAGTCAGTCAGAATGCCCGTCAGTCAGGGAACCAGTCAGGGAAGCAGTCAGTCAGAATGCTGGCAGTCAGGGAACCAGTTAGTCAGAAGGCCAGTCAGTCAGAATACCATACAAGTAAGAATGTTAGCCAGTCAGCAAACCAGTCAGTCAGAATGCCGGTCAGTCAGTGGCCCAGTCAGTCAGAATGTCAGCCAGTTAGTGGGCCAGTTGGTCAGAAGGTCAGCCCGTCAGCGAACGAGTCAGTCAGAATGCCTGTCAGTCAGTGAACCAGTCAGTCAGAATGCCCGTCAGTCAGTGAACCAGTCAGTCAGAATGCCCGTCAGTCAGGGAACCAGTCAGTCAAAATGTCAGCCAGTCACTGAACCAGTCAGTCAGAATGCAAGTCAGTCAGGGAACCAGTCAGTCAGAATACCATATAAGTCAGAATGTCAGCAAGTCAGGGAACCAGTCAGTCAGTGTCAGCCAGTCAGTGGACCAGTCAGTCAGAATGTCAGCTAGTCAGTCAACCAGTCAGTCAGAATGCCAGTCAGTCAGTGAACCAGTCAGTCAGAATACCCTATAAGTCAGAATGTCAGCCAGTCAGGGAACCAGTCAGAAAGAATGTCTGTCAGTCAGGGAACCAGTCAGTCAGAATGTCAGCCAGTCAGGGAACCAGTCAGTCAGAATGTCAGCCAGTCAGTGAACCAGTCAGTCAGAATGTCAGCCAGACAGTGAACCAGTCAGTCAGAGTATCAGTCAGGCAGGGAACCAGACAGGCATGAAGTTAACCAATAGATTAGACAGTTAACGTTTGGTCAATTTATAAAGCTGTAGTCATTTCTTTATGTATTTAATGTTGTTGTTTTGTTTGTTTGGTCAATTGGTCATTAGCACGACTTAATCCGGTGATAAGATTTCAGGTGTTTACACCCACGTTTTCTCTGCTAAGAACATTACATTATAATCCGCATACTTTATTATCGACATAAGTCAAACGTCGTTTAAATATTAAACATGAAATATTGCAGGGATTTAAATATATTAATCTTCGTATCCGAAACTTGAGTAAAAAATCGTTCAGTTTATAATATTTTTTCCACGTATAATGTTTAGGGTATTTTTTTCAATAACAGCAAATGTCATTGCCTATTGAAATATTAGAAGATGTGGATACATTTATTTGCACTTAGCTGACTTGTCACCGGAAATCAAATCATACTGTATTTTACCATGTTCTTAAGAAGTCAACTTAAGTTTCCTGATCGGCGGTGGAGGATGAATCATGTTATCTTATCACATGTATTGCTTTAGTGATTTTTGCTAGGTGACACAGTAAAAATATTAAACACTATCTTACAAGGAAGCAACTCACTTATCTATTTGCATATTTGAATTGCTGATCCGACATGTTTCTCTCATCCACAGGCATGTCTAAGTTTGTTTTCGAGTTGCATATCCCATGGACAATCTTTAATTCATCCTGTGGCGGTGTTCGATTTAAATGTGGTATCCAAAAGTTTGCCTATATTAAACACACGTACCAATATCTAACCACTGCTTTGGGGAATTTGGTCATTCTTTTTGCATAAAGCCATACTTTAGTCGTTATAAAGACGACTTTACACACTAACCTTATTGTTACACTACTACTAATCGCGTAAGAAAAAAAATCTAAATGTTCAGTCTTTTCAACTCTATGAAAAAAGCGCGAAAAAAATATTCTAAATGTCCATTCCTTGTACCTCGATAAAAAGTGCGACAGTGGTCACTGCTAAAAATAGAAGTCAGAGCGGATTACACCGATGACTATATTAAAGTAAGTGGTCACGTGGTTTTCTAAGTTTAAATATAGCTATCTCTGCAGCGTGGCTCGGGATAGGAAACACGTGTTTGTAATGACTAGAGTGGATTTATCCTTGAATGTTCACAAAGATCTTTGGCATCAATGAACAACATTTTGCAAGACCTTTTCTGTTACCAATGACTTACTTGGTTATGTGAGAATTGTTTTTTACCAAACTGTCGGATATCGCCTTTAAGAAGACAAAGTGTTGCATTTACAGCGATTTCAAGCCGGGAATCTCAGTTAGTATACTGCAGCTGATGGCAGTTTTCTCACTAGCCTGACTTCGGGTAGGAACGATCCTTTTAAGCTAACCTAAGCAAGGAAGCCGTACTGAATTGCTGTTTACGGAAGTGCAACGTAGTGGTCTATACTTGAGCTCATGAAGTTTTCAACCTGAAATTGGACCTCTACCTGCAGCTAGGCCAGGACCAATCCAGGTACAAACATCACTTGCTTCCTCTCCATTATAATCTTCCTTTTTCACTCTTTATCACTTTTGTTTAACATTTATTTCCTGTTTGTGTATATCCCCTTACAGATCATAGCAGTTTTTTCTCTACTTAATATGATGATGATGATAATGATGATGAGGATGATGATGTTTATTTATTTATTTATTTATTTATTTATTTATTATTATTATTATTATTATTATTATTATTATTATTATGGTGATGATGAAGATGAGGAGGAGGAGGAGGATGAACAGGCTGATAATAATGCTACTACTGCTGCTGATGATAACGATGATAAGGAGATTATAATGATGATGAAGGAATTGATGCGGATGATTATGATGACTGCTGCTGCTGATATTGTTTTTATTATATGGTTGCTGTTGCTTTTGATAATGATGATATATGCTGTTAATAATGAGGAAAATGCTGTTGATGCTAATTATTTTGGGTTTGCTCCTGTTACTGCGGTTGATGTTGATAACGACGACGAATATGATGATGACAATAATGACGATGGCGCCGATTCATACTGCTCGTGATTATGATGATGGTGATGCTGCTACCGTTGATGAAAATTATGACTCTGACAACGTAGATGTTGATGTTGATGATATGATGGCGATGGTGATGATAATGATGATGATGATGATGATGATGATGATGAGGTTAAGACGATACTGGTGATGTCGATTATGTTGTTGCTGATGATGATGACGCTGCATATAATAATAATGATGATGATGATGGTGATGATGATGATGGTGATGATGATGATGATGATGATGATGATGATGATGATGATGATGATGATGATGATGATGATGAGGTTAAGACGATACTGGTAATGTCGATTATGTTGTTGCTGATGATGATGACGCTGCATATAATAATGATGATGATGATGATGATGATGATGATGATGACGATGATGATGATGATGAAGTTAAGACGATACTGGTGATGTCTTTTATGTTGTTGCTGATGATGATGACGCTGCATATAATAATGATGATGGTGATGATGATGATGGTGAGTATGAGGATGATGATGATGATTATAATGATGATGATGATGATGATGACGGCGACGACGACGATGATAATGTAAAAGAGACAAATACGACGAAAAAACTACAACACAACAACGACTATTGCGACCTTGGGTCCAGCTGTTGTCCCGGTAATTATTGACCAAAATATCTTCATCTTGATATTAGTGATACAGTTTGTCCTTTGTCCGAGTTGTAACGATTTTCCTTTAGCGTGTGTAGACACGCAAACTTAAACAACGTGCTATAAACAATGATGACAAACATACGTTCTCTACACATCTAGACAATAGTTCGACAAACTGTTAGCCGATCAAGTGGATGTTTTACGACGGTTTATTAGGATTTATATATATAAGGAACAAGGTATGGTTAGCAAACTTTTTTTTATATGTTTACAAATGCACATGCTTTAATGTTAATATTATTTAGATGCTATTTGAAAATGAAAGGGACATTCGGTATATTTGTATTTATAATATTTGAAAATTAATTTAGCATAAAACCTAAACAGAGAACCTTTTAATCTTCACGTGATGTTTAAGCTGTATCTATATATTTTTCTATATCTATATATTTATATATACGCACACGCGTTTCTAACGTTCTTTCTTTCATCACTCAAATATTTTTACAGCAAGTTCGGTCTTACAAACGGATGACTCACAATTGTCTTTTTATTGTAGATCTTTGAATCTTGAATAACAACATATTGAACATAATAAATCAAAACCACCATTTTAATTCATACATAGGCCGTAAAGTGGTATTGCCTGGTATATTTTCCTTGCTATATCTCACGACTTTTTAACTTCCTGTCTTAACATGTATACCTATGTACACACACACACATGCTCAACATTTAAGAATGTAAACAAAGTCGAGATGGTGACATTAGCATTTATATGGATACAATCTAAAAACAAACAGCACTGTTAACCATATCAACATAATCGCATACTCCGGTGTTGTAAGGGTTTTTTTTTAATATAGAATACCTGCATCGCAACAAAACCATACGTTCAATCACCATCGATACCTGAGCACTATTTTCATTTCATTTCAGAATCGAAAGCGGAAATAGAATTCTGGTTCTACATGCTAGTGTGGTCTCACCATGGAACCGTTTTCAGAATGAATATGTGATAAGGGGGCGGTGTTAAACCTGTGACATCATAATTTTCATAATTTTTGAAGAGCGTTTGCTAATATTAATGATATCGAGCCCGTGCAAGTCATGACGTCACGTCGGACCCGCAGACATCTTCACATTTAGAGCTGAGACTAAAATGTTCTGTACAGGACATAGAGCCCTGTAGCATATTTTATCTTGCTTTTCACAGAATTTTCACAAAGAGACGTAACAACATCAAGAAAATAACGCCCGGAACTTTGGGCGTCTCGAGGATTGCTGTGTTTAATTTTGGAAATAACTAACCGTCGGATTTATAAAAAAAATAGTAATGGTTTCCCGGAGCGGATCTCCAAAAGGCGGGGCATTAAGTATTCAAGTATATCGAGGAGTCTGTTGGATGTAGCTAAACGAGTTGGGGGAGAAATAGTTTTCTTGGTTATCATAACACGTTGGGGTTTTAGGTAAACGTCGAAGTCTGCAAGAATAGATTGATTTATCAATGTATTTGTGATTCGTACACCGGAATATTGATATTGCTCCTTTATGGCTGTGGTTGCAGTTGTACAGGATTTGTTTAAAGTTTAACAGACCCCCGTGCATTCCGAGGGATCGGGGTCAGGATTCGCGGCTGGTTTTTGAGGGAGGAGAAAAAAGTTGCCTTTTTAAAAATATATAAAAAACTTGGTGTGCCAAAGCCGTTTTAAAATTATAACCATGGGATGCACATTAAGCGCAGAGGAGCGTTCTGCAATGGAACGGAGCAAGGCGATTGAAAAAGGATTGAAAGAAGATGGCATACAAGCTGCCAAGGATATTAAACTTCTACTGCTAGGTATGTGTTTCCCAACCATTTTCATATACTATTACATCAAGCTGATGTTCGTTATGCCAGCCCTGCATCAGCCATATTGAATATAAGATGAAGCAAATTCTCCCTAACATCAGCTTTCTATGCCGTTTTAACGTGCTATTTTTAGACTTTCTCCGACAAGAGCAAATAGTAGATCTAAAATGCACTTCTCAGAACGATGGTTTTAAATGCATATCAGAGATTTAGTCCATTGATCTGTTTATTAATGTTTTTATTGTGGGGGTTCACATATTTGCTTTAAATAGGAATTGATTTTTTTCCAAGAACTATGTTTCTCCACTACCCATCCGTCTAAAAGCTGTGTTTGTGTTTTCTTTCGCAGGTGCTGGAGAATCGGGCAAGAGCACGATAGTGAAACAAATGAAGTAAGGGCTTTAATATATGTTCCCCATTTTTGTTCAGTTGTTGTCGGTATGTGCTTGTGTGTATTTCTTACACGATCGTGTACGTTACATATGTGTAACCCTGCCGGTCTAGCGAGCGGCTCACAACATCTGTTAGGAATGCTCCCAGCCTCTCAATGTATAATGCTGCATATGTGTGTCTGCGAGAAACTGGGAGGGGGTGGGGAGGGAGGAAAACGGGAAAAAAATTCTATACGCGTTCGGTGAATGGAATAATATCGACATAGCCGGCCGCGTTATCGTGCCTCGGCGTTACTTGCAGATGGCAGAACGATAGCGTTATCGATTTTTGTGGCTTCGTGTTCTCGATCGATACATGATCCATGGCACTTTGCTTTCACGGGGCGCTTTGTTATAGGCATGGCCATATCGTAACGATTTTTTGCCAATCCGCGAGCGTCTGATTGAATGTGACACGAGCCATTTTTCCTAGTGTATTTACGTAAGATTTATTACCAACCTCCGCATCAATTTTGGCGAGCATATGTTATGAAAAAAAGACTATTGAATGCCTAGGTTACTGAAGTATTGCGACGCTGGTTATATGTTGACAAAACTGGCAGAGATTTAATTAGTGTATGTATATTTACAGACGCCTTATTGCGGTATTACTTTGGTTGGGTTTATATTAAAAACGTTTAGTTTGATGTTTACCGACACAAGCTTAACAGGCTAATATGTACCCCTTTTGAATCCAAGGACTTGATTTAAAACAAACACGTAAATCTATAGTGTTAACTGATACGCCATATTAAAAGATTCAAGCTTGATAACATAAATATTTTATGTCACAAATTGATAATATACATTGACATTCATTTTCCACAAAATGGTTATGTTCATATTTGTATGACAGGTGCGTTATCTTTAACTTAGGAATTCTTAGTTTACGTTTGTAGCATCCAACAAGATCTACGACAATTGCATGACTAAGATCAATGAACACCTTTATCGTCAATTAAATATAAACTCGCTACATAATGCTGTAGAATACATATCAGTTAATGATTTTTGGATTTGTTGTCCACATCCATTGTATTCATCTTAGTAAAAACATTTTTCCCCCAAATAGTTACCTTAATTGTGGTCAACCACTTCAGATTAAATATAAATAAGTTCAAATGAAAAACATGAAATAGTATAGTAGCAAAGGATAGAAACATGTGATGTTACGTCCAGGTGTCTGTAAGATGCACTAGTCCATGGGTCTTAAACATGCAGAAGTCCAGGGGTCTTAAACATGCAGAAGTCCAGGGGTCTTAAAAAGGCAGCAGTCCTGGGGTCTTAAACATGCAGAAGTCTATGGGGTCTAAAACATGCAGAAGTCTATGGGGTCTTAAACATGCAGAAGTCCAGGGGTCTTAAACATGCAGAAGTCTAGGGGTCTATAACATGCGGTAGTCCTGGGGTCTTAAACATACAGAAGTCTAGGGGTCTATAACATGCAGTAGTCCTGGGGTCTTAAAAATGCAGACGTCCTGGGGTCTATAACATGCAGTAGTCCTGGGGTCTTAAACATGCAGAAGTCTAGGGGTCTATAACATGCAGTAGTCCTGGGGTCTTAAACATGCAGAAGTCTAGGGGTCTATGACATGCAGAAGTCCAGGGGTCTTAAAATACAGAAGTCTAGGGGTCAATAACATGCAGTAGTCCTGGGGTCTTAAACATGCAGAAGTCTAGGGGTCTATAACATGCAGTAGTCCTGGGGTCTTAAACATGCAGAAGTCTAGTGGTCTTAAACATGCAGAAGTCCAGGGGTCTTAAAAATGCAGAAGTCTAGGGGTCAATAACATGCAGTAGTCCTGGGGTCTTAAACATGCAGAAGTCTAGGGGTCTATAACATGCAGTAGTCCTGTGGTCTTAAACATGCAGAAGTCTAGGGGTCTATAACATGCAGTAGTCCTGGGGTCTTAAACATGCAGAAGTCTAGGGGCCTATAACATGCAGTAGTCATGGGGTCTTAAACATGCAGAAGTCTAGGGGTCTATAACATGTAGAAGCCCAGTCATCTATAATATGCAGTAGTCCAGGGATCATTAACTTGCAGTAGTCCAGGAATTTTTAACTTGCAGTTGTCCATGAATCTTTAACATGCAGTAGTCTAGGGGATCTTTAACATGAAGTAGTCCATGAATCTTTAACATGCAGTAATCCAGGGGATCTTTAACATGCAGTAGTCCATGGATCTTTAACATGCAATAGTCCATGGATCTTTAACATGCAGAAGTCCATGGATCGTTAACATGCAGTAGTCCAGGGATCTTTAACAAGCAGTAGTCCAGGGATCTTTAACATGCATTAGTTTAGGGGTCTTTAACATGCAGTAGTCCAGGGGTCTTTAACATGCAGTAGTCCATGGGTCTTTAAGATTCAGTAGTCAAGGGATCTATGACATTCAATAGTCCAGGGGTCTTTAACATGCAGTTGTCCAGGCGTCTTTAACATGCAGTAGTCCATGGGTCTTTAACATTCAGTAGTCAAGGGATCTATGACATTCAATAGTCCAGGGGTCTTTAACATGCAGTTGTCCAGGCGTCTTTAACATGCAGTAGTCCAGGGGTCTTTAACATGCAGTAGTCCAGGGGTCTTTAACATGCAGTAGTCCAGGGGTCTTTAACATTCAGTAGTCCATGGGTCTTTAACATGCAGTAGTCCAGGGGTCTTTAACATGCAGTAGTCCAGGGGTCTTTAACATGCAGTAGTTCAGGAATCTTTAACATGCAGTAGTCCAAGGATCTATGACATTCAATAGTCCAGGGGTCTTTAACATGCAGTTGTCCAGGCGTCTTTAACATGCAGTAGTCCAGGGGTCTTTAACATGCAGTAGTCCATGGGTCTTTAACATTCAGTAGTCAAGGGATCTTTTACATGCAGTAGTCCAGGAATCTTTAACATGGAGTAGTTTAGGGATATTTGACATGCAGAAGTCCAGGGATATTTGACATGCAGTAGTCCAGGGATCTTTAACATGCAGTAGTCCAGGGATCTTTAACATGCAGAAGTCCAGAGATCTTTGACATGTAGTAGCCCAGGGATCTTTAACATGCAGAAGTCCAGGGATCTTTGACATACAGTAGTCGATGGATCTTTGACTTGCAGTAGCCCAGGGATCTTTAACATGCGGTAGTCCAGATATCTTTAACCTGCAGTAGCCCAGGGATCTTTAAGATGCACTAGTCGACGGATCTTTAGGATGCAGGGATCTTAAACATGCGGTAGTGTATAGGTCTTTAACATACAGTAGTCGATGGATCTTTGACTTGCAGTAGCCCATTGATCTTTAACATGCAGTAAACCATGGGTCTTTAACATGCAGTAGTCCATGGATCTTTAACCAGGGATCTTAAACATATAGTAGCCCAGGAATCGTTACTCAGGGATCTTCAACATGCAGTAGCCCAGGGACCTTAAACATGCAGTAGTCTATAGGTATTTAATATTCACTAGTTGATGGATCTTTTACTTGCATTAGCCAAGGAATCTTTAACATGCAGTAGTCTATGGGTCTTTAGCATGCAGTAGTCCAGAGGATTTTGACATGCACTAGTCGACGGATCTTTACGATGCAGGGATCTTAAACATGCAGTAGCCAAGATACCTTAAACATGCGGTAGTCTATAGGTCTTTAACATACAGTAGTCGATGGATCTTTGACTTGCAGTAGCCCAGGGATCTTAAACATGCAGTAGCCCAGGGACCTTAAACATGCGGTAGTCTATAGGTCTTTAACATACAGTAGTCGATGGATCTTTGACTTGCAGTAGCCCAGGGATCTTAAACATGCAGTACACCATGGGTCTTTAACATGCAGTAGTCCAAGGGGCTTTAACCTGTAGTAGTCCAGGGGTTTTTAACATGCGGTCGCCCAAGGATCTTTAACATGCACTTGCCCAATGATCTTTAGTATGCAGCAGTCCATAGGTCTTTAACATGCAGCAGTCCATGTGTCTTTAACCAGGGATCTTTAACATGCAGTAGTCCATAGATCTTTAACATGTAGTAGTCCATGGTTCTTTAACATGTAGTCGTCCAGGGGTCTTCAGCCTTCAGTAGTCCAGGGGTCTTTAATACTCAGTAGTTTAGGGATCTTCAACATGTAGTAACAAAGGGATCTTTAACATGCATTAGTGCAGGGATCTTTAACATGTAGTAGTCCATGGGTCTTTAACATGCAGTAGCCACGGGATCTTTAACATGCGGTAGTCCAGGGATCTGTAACGTTCAGTAGTCCAGGAGTCCTTAACATGCAGTAGTCCAGGGGTCTTTAACATGCAGTAGTCCAGGGATCTTTAGCGTTCAGTAGTCCAATGGTCTTTGACATTCAGTCGTCCATGGGTCTTTACCATGCAATAGTCCAGAGGTCATTAACTTGCAGCATTGCTGGATCTTTAATATGCAGTAGTCAAGGGATCTTAAACATGTAGTAACCCAGGGATCTGTACCTTGCATAAGTATACGACTCCGTAACAAGCAGTAGGCCAAGCTTCTTTGATATGCAGTAGTCTAGCGATCTTTAGGTAGAAGTTTAGCGATATTGAACATGCAGTAATCTATGGATAACGAACATGCAGTAGTCTAAGGACGATGAACTGGAAATATTTACAATGCAGTAGTCCATAGGTCTTAAACATACAGTGGTCCACGGCTCTTAAACGCACAGTAGTCCAGGCGTCTTCATCATGCTGTAGTTCAGGGGTGTTTAACATACAGTATTCCAGGGGTCTTTAACATGCAGTAGTCTGAGGATCTTTAACATGCAGTAGTCCATGGATCTTTAACGAGCAGTTGTCCATGGATCTTTAAGATGCAGTAGTCCATGGGTCTTTAGCATGCAGCAGTCCTGGGGTCTTTAATATGCAGTAGTCCAGGGATCTTTAACGTGCAGTAGTCCGATTATCTTTAACGAGCAGTAGTCCGAGAATCTTTAACGTGCAGTAGTCCGAGGATCTTTAACGAGCAGTAGTCCAGAGATCTTTAACGTGCAGTAGTCCGAGGATCTTTAACGAGCAGTAGTCCAGGGGTCTTTAACATGCAGTAGTCCAGGCGTCTTTAACGTGCAGTAATCCATGGATCTTTAACATGCAGTAGTCCATGGGTCTTTAACATGCAGCAGTCCTGGGGTCTTTAATATGCAGTAGTCCAGGGATCTTTAACGTGCAGTAGTCCGAGGATCTTTAGAGAGCAGTAGTCCAGGGATCTTTAACGAGCAGTAGTCCATGGATCTTTAACATGCAGTAGCCCATGGGTCTTTAACATGCAGTAGTCCTGGGGTCTATAACATGCAGTAGTCCAGGGATCTTTAACGTGCAGTAGTCCGAGGATCTTTAACGAGCAGTAGTCCGAGGATCTTTAACGTACAGTAGTCCGAGGATCTTTAACGAGCAGTAGTCCAGGGATCTTTAACGTGCAGTAGTCCGAGGATCTTTAACGAGCAGTAGTCCAGGGATCTTTAACGAGCAGTAGTCCAGGGATCTTTAACGTGCAGTAGTCCGAGGATCTCTAACGAGCAGTAGTCCATGGATCTTTAACATTTAACGTGCAGTAGTCCGAGGATCTCTAACGAGCAGTAGTCCATGGATCTTTAACATGCAGTAGTCCATGGGTCTTTAACATGCAGCAGTCCTGGGGTCTTTAATATGCAGTAGTCCAGGGATCTTTAACATGCAGTAGTCCATGGATCTTTAACGAGCAGTAGTCCAGGGATCTTTAACGTGCAGTAGTCCGAGGATCTTTACCATGCAGTAGTCCAGAGATCTTTAACGTGCAGTAGTCCATGGATCTTTAACGAACAGCAGTCCAGGGATCTTTAACATGCAGTAGTCCGAGGATCTTTAACATGCAGTAGTCCATGGATCTTTAACGTGCAGTAGACCATTGATTTTTTAACGAGCAGCAGTCCATGGATCTTTAACATGCAGTAGTACGAGGATTTTTAACGTGCAGTAGTCCAGGGATTCTTTAACATGCAGTAGTCTAGGGGTCTTTAACATGCAGGAGTCCAGAGGTCTTTAGCATGCAGTAGTCCATGGATCTTTAACGTGCAGTAGTCTATGGGTTTTAAGATGCAGTACTCCAGTGATCTTTAACATGCAGAAGTCCAGGGGTCTTTAACGTGCAGTAGTCCAGTTTTTTTTTAGATGCAGTAGTCCAGTGATCTTTTACATGCACTGTCATGCAGTAGTCCAGGGGTCTTTAACGCGCAGTAGTCCAGGGGTATTTTACATGCAGGAGTCCTGGGGTCTTTACCATGCAGTTGGCCATGGATCTTTAACGTGCAGTAGTCCAGTATTTTTTAAGATGCAGTAGTCCAGTGATCTTTAACATGCAGTAGTCCGTTGATCTTTAACATACAGTAGTCCAGTGATCTTTAATATGCAGTACTCCAGGAGTCATTAACATGCAGAAGTCCAGGAGTCTCTAACATGCAGTAGTCCAGGGTTCTTTAACGTGCAGAAGTCCAGGGGTCTTTAACATGCAGTCGTCCAGGGATCTTTAACATGCAGTAGTCCAGGGGTCTTAAACGTGCAGTAGTCCAGGAGTTTTTAAGATGCAGTAGTCCAGTGATCTTTTACATGCAGTAGTCCAGGGGTCTTTATCGTGCAGTAGTCCAGGGGTATTTAAGATGCAGTAGTCCAGTGATCTTTTACATGCAGTAGTCCAGGGGCCTTTATCGTGCAGTAGTCCAGGAGTTTTTAAGATGCAGTAGTCCAATGATCTTTTACATGCAGAAGTCCATGGGTCTTTATCGTGCAGTAGTCCAGGAGTTTTTAAGATGCAGTAGTCCAGTGATCTTTTACATGCAGTAGTCCAGGGGTCTTTAACATGTAGAAATCCAGGGTCTTTAGCATGCAGGCGTCTAGGGATTTTTAACACGTAGTACTCTTGAAGTTTTCATCATGCAGTAGTCCAGGAATGTGTACCTGTCTTAAAACTTCAATTTTTAAGATCGTCTTTATTCAGCCTAAGCCCGAATTTAAATGGAAATTGTGACCAAATTCTCTTAAATTTATCAAATTAAATTTTCACATGTAAAGATAGATATACAACTGTTACTGCATTTTCAGTAGAAATAAAATATTTATCTTTGTTGTTGTTTTGATGACGTAATTGGCACCGATAAGATGATAATTTGCGAATTATCCAAAGGTGTTCCGATTGCGATTGCGTTGTTCGATCCATTATTGTTTCTTAAAAAAAAAACACGTTACGTCCGACGTCAAGTCACGCGCTCAAGAGCACCACGATGTAACGCGCTTTACGATGCGTTTCCCAACAATCATAAAGGCAGGAAATGACATAATTTGGCTTCTAGAGGTCAACACTCTTTTTGTTGGAGCTTGCCCCCAGACCCCTTTATACTATTAATACCTTTGTTTCTCGCTCATTCTCACCTCATTCCATGAGCATTGGGATTTAAGATTTTCATTGTCGCCAAGAATGCAAAACAGTTTCGACTCAGGGATACAGTTTCTGGCAGCTTCTGAAATGCAGGAAATAGCTCTATATCGCTGCTACATTTCAAAAGTTTTCTGGGGCAGAACCCCAAGCATGGCTAGCACCACTGGTGCTCGCTCAATAAAGACATAACCCCCTACCCACCCCCGGAAAAAAATCCTGCGTCCACCCTTGACCGCCAGTATTTATTTTTATACAATCCTAAGTAGCCGATGTTTTAAGTCTGTTTTAATGTTTGACCTGAATTAACAATTGTCTGCATAAGAGTGCGAGTTAATCTGAAATCGGATTTCCTCAGATTATTTCGTCGTCTAAACGATCATCCCTCGGACGTATCTGGTGCAATATTATGTACATGTACATGCTAACTGCAATTTTTATTTGCCGGAAAGAGAATACGCGATAAAAAAAAATCAAAAAGAAGATCAATCGGAACTTCTCGGGTAATTCCGTCCTTGGGACAATCATCCCTCGGATGTATCTTGTGCAATAATACTTACTGAAATCAGGATCGCTTTGTTCGCCGGAAGTCGGAAGAAGAATATGCCTATGCAGTTCGCACAAAACATAAGCACTGCCATCGTTTGACAGCAGCGTGTCTGCTGCGCTGGGTAAATTAAAATCGGATGATTTAAATTTAAAGCCGCCACAAATTGAAGTTTTATAGGCACCTTACTGTAGGGAGCTGTCATCCGACCTGCCATCTTTGTTTTGACGTCTGTCTCAAAAGAAGTCCCATTCAGGGAAATGGCCGAGGTGATCCGACTACCTACATACACCCGAGAGATGATTCGTGAATTATCCGAGGTGTTCCGATTGAAAGAAGATTAGTATAAGATTAGTATAACTGACAGGGCTCTTCCGCTATACATACAACATTAGTATTGCATTTGTTCAAAGAGATAACAACATTTTTTATGTTTGTTGTTTTGATGATGTCGGAGACACTGACATGTTTATTTTAGCGGGATTTTCCTGTCATACATCCAAGAAATGATTCGTGAATTATCCAAGGCGTTCCGATTATATGCGACTTTCGCCGTACAATTTACACAGACTGTATCTTAGAAACACTCTTTTCATAATATTCATGTGAGTAAAATCATGGTATTTGTATTGTAAACACATCATGCATATGTTATTTGTTTATGCAGATGCTTTTAAATGTGCATGTTATTTAAACGAGAACTGATCTTAAACCAGCAAGGTAACCAAACACGAGTGACGATATACTAATCATGCAATGTAATGTTCTTACTCTGTAGTGTCACACCGGTCATGTGACAGAATTAAGCCACATGATCAACAACAACTCTTTAATAAGTACTTTTGAAGGGTAAGTGATACTCCCGAAAATAACACGATATAATCTCCATAAATATCTCATTTTTTTAATAAAAATAACTGCAAAGTTTATAACGCAAATTATGAGAGTCTCTAGATCAAAAACTGCAAATTTTCCTTACACAGCTTCGGGGCGGACTGCTTTGGAACTACTTTTTTGCCTGACCCGAATCAGTGTGTGCAAAGCTGGCTAAAAGTTAACCGCAGATTGATACGGATTGATAAGTGGATTGGTCGTATATTGGAACTGGATCTGCATGCTTACAGCCGTTTGAGATATACACAAACTGCTTTAACTGTGAAACGCCTGTCCCTAAACAGGTTGTTGTTTGCATGTTCTTCCACTCGAAAAGACGAGAAAGTCACATCGGAGACTTGTCTTGTTGAGAAGGAAAAAAATTTAACAATTGAATCATACAACACGACTATATATTGTTATCTTATAACACGATTACATGTTCAAAACGTATAACACAGTGGATGTATAACATGAAAGAAGAGAGGGGTTAGATTATTGTAATTATTACTATTGTTATTATTATTATTTGTTGTTGTTATTGTTATTATTTTATTATTATTATTATTATAATTATTATTATTATTATTATTATTATTATTACGATAAGCAGGACTTTGAAATTTTCAAGGGCAGTTTGTAGTCATCGATTCTTAGGGCTCAAGGTAAGGCGGGTCCCATTTTCACACCCAGACGGTGACAGGGTACAGTAGAAACGTGATAGTGAGAAAACATTCTGCCAACACCTTAGCAAATACGTGTACTTAATTAGTTCCATGACTGATAGGTCCAGTGAACCCTGTGAAGGCAGTGCTTTTTGCTTGAAGTGATCACACTATCTGGATGCATGACATAAGTTATGGTAGGACGTTACGGTAAAGCTTACAAAACATACAATTGACTCTTTAAGGGAACTAGTTTTAAAATTATTCGAAGAACATATACTTTTACCGAACTTGCAAATTTGCCTCTATCTTCTTAAAACGTCACAATGTGAAGGATTTATAAACTGTTGACTTTGTACATATACAATATGTCCGGCACTCGAATTTAGCTGAATAATTCATATAAATTAAAAAGAGGAAAATAGCTACATCGGATGTATTCCTTTGTTTAGCTCGGTTAAAGCTTGACATTATACCAAAAACAAACATGTAATAAGAGTTTACGATTAGGGAAGAAAATGTGAATTGTCGCATCAGCGCCACCCCACTGTGAATTCCCCAAACGATTGTATTGCACAGGCTCAGAATACACAAACGTTCATTCAAATGCGCAATTAAGGTAGAACTCTGTATCAAGTTATATATTTTCTTACGGAAATTATCATGTTGTGTTGCCATTCGAATGGCTGCTAATTAACCACATAGACCACATAGCTGGAGAAAGACTTATTAGAATGTGGCATATTAAATAATTTTATTTTTGCCTCTCACTAATATCATGTACCGCTGACTCGATTTGCTTCCATGTTTCTGTTCATATTTTTATGCAGCCCTTATTTTCTTAAAACAGATAGAAATCGTTTCGATTTAGAGCTTTGTGAACCTTATAAAAATAAACTCAACAACTCATTTAAAGCGCAAAAAAATATGATGTTCAGATTTTAAACTCTTTCACTGGGCATGAAATGAAAAAGTAGACGCGCCCTCACCCTTTCCCTTCGCACCAACTCCAAACAACAACAATAACAACAACAATAACAACAAAAATAACAACAAAACGTAAGTTTGGGGTGAACGTCATTTATTGTTATACTCATGGAGCTAATGTCGTCCATTACACACACTCACACACACACAAATCAACGAACTGTATACATCAATGTGAAGGTTGTCTGCTGCAGGATTTCAGCTGTGTGACCCTGTCTTCCATTTCAAATCTGATCTAATCGTGGAAATACATATATTGTCTCTGCTGCAGGATTTCAGCTGTGTGACCCTGTCTTTCATTTCAAATCTGATCTAATCGTGGAAATACATGTATTGTTTCTGCTGCAGGATTTCAGCTGTGTGTCCCGGCCTTTCATTTCAAATCTGATCTAATCGTGGAAATACATATATTGTCTCTGCTGCAGGATTTCAGCTGTGTGACCCTGCCTTTCATTGCAAATCTGATCTAATCGTGGAAATACATATATTGTCTCTGCTGCAGGATTTCAGCTGTGTGACCCTGTCTTTCATTTCAAATCTGATCTAATCGTGGAAATACATATATTGTCTCTGCTGCAGGATTTCAGCTGTGTGACCCTGTCTTTCATTTCAAATCTGATCTAATCGTGGAAATACATGTATTGTTTCTGCTGCAGGATTTCAGCTGTGTGTCCCGGCCTTTCATTTCAAATCTGATCTAATCGTGGAAATACATATATTGTCTCTGCTGCAGGATTTCAGCTGTGTGACCCTGTCTTTCATTGCAAATCTGATCTAATCGTGGAAATACATATATTGTTTCTGCTGCAGGATTTCAGCTGTGTGACCCCGTCTTTCATTTTAAATCTGAACTAATCGTGGAAATACATATATTGTCTCTGCTGCAGGATTTCAGCTGTGTGACCCTGTCTTCCATTTCAAATCTGATCTAATCGTGGAAATACATATATTGTCTCTGCTGCAGGATTTCAGCTGTGTGACCCTGTCTTTCATTTCAAATCTGATCTAATCGTGGAAATACATGTATTGTTTCTGCTGCAGGATTTCAGCTGTGTGTCCCGGCCTTTCATTTCAAATCTGATCTAATCGTGGAAATACATATATTGTCTCTGCTGCAGGATTTCAGCTGTGTGACCCTGTCTTTCATTGCAAATCTGATCTAATCGTGGAAATACATATATTGTTTCTGCTGCAGGATTTCAGCTGTGTGACCCCGTCTTTCATTTTAAATCTGAACTAATCGTGGAAATACATATATTGTCTCAGCTGCAGGATTTCAGCTGTGTGACCCTGCCTTTCATTTCAAATCTGATCTAATCGTGGAAATACATATATTGTCTCTGCTGCAGGATTTCAGCTGTGTGACCCTGTCTTTCATTGCAAATCTGATCTAATCGTGGAAATACATATATTGTTTCTGCTGCAGGATTTCAGCTGTGTGACCCCGTCTTTCATTTTAAATCTGAACTAATCGTGGAAATACATATATTGTCTCAGCTGCAGGATTTCAGCTGTGTGACCCCGTCTTTCATTTCAAATCTGATCTAATCGTGGAAATACATATATTGTCTCTGCTGCAGGATTTCAGCTGTGTGTCCCTGTCTTCCATTTCAAATCTGAACTAATCGTGGAAATGCATATATTGTCTCAGCTGCAGGATTTCAGCTGTGTGACCCTGCCTTTCATTTCAAATCTGATCTAATCGTGGAAATACATATATTGTCTCTGCTGCAGGATTTCAGCTGTGTGAACCTGTCTTTCATTTTAAATCTGAACTAATCGTGGAAATACATATATTGTCTCTGCTGCAGGATTTCAGCTGTGTGTCCCTGTCTTTCATTTCAAATCTGATCTAATCGTGGAAATACACATATTGTCTCTGCTGCAGGATTTCAGCTGTGTGACCCTGTCTTTCATTTTAAATCTGAACTAATCGTGGAAATACATATATTGTCTCTGCTGCAGGATTTCAGCTGTGTGTCCCGGCCTTTCATTTCAAATCTGAACTAATCGTGGAAATACATATATTGTCTCTGCTGCGGGATTTCAGCTGTGTGACCCTGCCTTTCATTTCAAATCTGATCTAATCGTGGAAATACATATATTGTCTCTGCTGCAGGATTTCAGCTGTGTGACCCTGCCTTTCATTTCAAATCTGATCTAATCGTGGAAATACATATATTGTCTCTGCTGCGGGATTTCAGCTGTGTGTCCCTGCCTTTCATTTCAAATCTGATCTAATCGTGGAAATACATATATTGTCTCTGCTGCAGGATTTCAGCTGTGTGACCCTGCCTTTCATTTCAAATCTGATCTAATCGTGGAAATACATGTATTGTCTCTGCTGCAGGATTTCAGCTGTGTGACCCTGCCTTTCATTTCAAATCTGATCTAATCGTGGAAATACATATATTGTCTCTGCTGCAGGATTTCAGCTGTGTGTCCCTGCCTTTTATTTCAAATCTGATCTAATCGTGGAAATACATGTATTGTCTCTGCTGCAGGATTTCAGCTGTGTGTCCCTGCCTTTCATTTCAAATCTGATCTAATCGTGGAAATACATATATTGTCTCTGCTGCAGGATTTCAGCTGTGTGACCCTGCCTTTCATTTCAAATCTGATCTAATCGTGGAAATACATGTACATGTATTGTCTCTGCTGCAGGATTTCAGCTGTGTGTCCCTGCCTTTCATTTCAAATCTGATCTAATCGTGGAAATACATATATTGTCTCTGCTGCAGGATTTCAGCTGTGTGTCCCTGCCTTTCATTTCAAATCTGATCTAATCGTGGAAATACATATATTGTCTCTGCTGCAGGATTTCAGCTGTGTGACCCTGCCTTTCATTTCAAATCTGATCTAATCGTGGAAATACATATATTGTCTCTGCTGCAGGATTTCAGCTGTGTGTCCCTGCCTTTCATTTCAAATCTGATCTAATCGTGGAAATACATATATTGTCTCTGCTGCAGGATTTCAGCTGTGTGACCCTGCCTTTCATTTCAAATCTGATCTAATCGTGGAAATACATATATTGTCTCTGCTGCAGGATTTCAGCTGTGTGTCCCTGCCTTTCATTTCAAATCTGATCTAATCGTGGAAATACATGTATTGTCTCTGCTGCAGGATTTCAGCTGTGTGTCCCGGCCTTTCATTTCAAATCTAGTTTAATCGTGGAGATACAAAGAGAACCACTCTTTATTACAAGCGAATCACTCGGCCCCATGTGTGATGCATGAACTTTGTATTCACTACTTGTACTATGAGTACAAAAACAGTAAATAAAACATGCTATATTTTTGTATATTGTAACGATGACAAGTTAAAGTTTTGGAGATAATACAATATCTGTTTTACGCTTATTTTATTAATTTCATGGAAGAGCTTGCAATGTAACAAAAACTCGCCGAATTTTATCCTTAAATATGATACGATTCGTTATACACCAGCATATTTACATATAAAATATTGTGTCGCTTTACTTCCTCATTAAAGACATAATTTATACATCTGTATACTCACCTATGTACTAGAACAGAACTCAACTCGTAATATATTTTTACACTAGACTATAATTGACGTTCGGGTTGTTGTGATCGTTGATGCAATATGATTGTGTTCGTTGTTGTTGTTGTTGTTGTTGTTAACGATAATTGTGTTTGTAAATTAATAAAATATATAAAATGCAGACAGAAGGGATATAAATGAGAATGTCAAAATCAATGCTTTAAAAATTTCGCAAAATTTAAACCGTACTTGTCGTGACAGTGGTAAGACTGTCGGTGCTAAATTCGTGTGGTTCCTGTGTCAGCTGCAGAGAATGGCATAGAACAACACCCCATGTAATTTTCACTTGCTCACCTCTTCCTACAGCAGTAGGTGAGGACAGGTAGGATGCTGTGTGTCAAAGGCGTCCTATTATCGTGAAGCCAGCACTATACATGCTATTGTGAATGACTTTAAATACTTTAAAAGATGTAGACAATTGCAACAGATTATCAGTATACCTTTGGGGAAAGGGGATAAATGCCACTGTTGGTGATACATCTGATGTCCTCTAGCCCCAATCTTCAACTGGAAACACAAGAAGGATAAACTCAACAACATATGCAAGCAAAGTAAATACAACATTTACCAAAAGCAAGAAATAACTATATTTATAAATAGTAAATGTAAGAACTACTTTAACCAACACTATAGTTAGAACCACATTTACCAACAACAAGGTTCTACCAATACCACATTTATTACCAACAAAGTTAGTGCCCGCTTTACTTTCATAAACAACAAAGTGAGCACCAGTATGACTTTTCATCAACAAGAAGGTACTAAATTAGTAAACAACACAGTAACGGTACAAATTTTACCAACAACAAAGTTATAATTACAACATCAAAAGCAAAGTACCGTACCGATACTGCAATTATCAAGGCAAAATAAGTACCACAGTTATCAAGGCAAAATTAGTACCACATTTATCAAAGCAAAGTTAGTACCACATTTATCAAAGCTAAGTTAGGTTAATAAAAGGTACTACGTTTAAATTAATTTAAATGAAAAAAAGAACAAAAAAGAAACATATAACAAAGCAAGACATCCGCTTTAAGCATAATATTTAGTCATTATACTTAATAATCCAAAATAGATAAAAAGATGATATGAATTTGTATATACAAACTTACTTACAGCTTACATCGACATTTAATAGTCAGAAATATGCAACATTCATCTAAAGGTCGAGAAGGCGAACACAAGTAAGTACCACATTTATCAAAACAAAGTTAGTACCAAATTTATCAAAACAAAGTTAGTATCCCATTTATCAAGGCAAAGTTAGTACCACATTTATTAAGGCAATGTTAGTACAATATTTATAAAAACAAAGTTAGTACCACATTTATTAAGGCAATGTTAGTACCACATTTATCAAAGCAAAGCTACAAAGCTAACACCATATTTATCAAGCAAAGTTAGTACCACATATGTCAAGGCAAAGCTAGTACCACATTTATCAAAGCAAAGCTAGTACCACATTTATCAAAGCAAAGTAAGTACCACATTTATCAAGGCAAAGCTAGTACCACATTTATAAAAGCAAAGTAAGTACCACATTTATCAAAGCAAAGTGAGTTCGACATTTATAAAAGCAAAGTTAGTACCACATTCATCAAAGCAAAGTTAGTACCACATTCATCAAAGCAAAGTTAGTACAACATTTGTCACGGCAAACTTAGTACCATAATTTGTCAAGGCAAACTTAATGCCACATTTATCAAAACAAAGCTAGAACGACATTTATAAAAGCAAAGTTAGTACCAAATTTATCAAAACTAAGTTAGTACCACATTTATTAAATCAACGTAAGTACCGCATTTATTAAAGCAAAGTTAGTACCACATTTATCAAGGCAAACTTAGTATCACATTTATCAAGGTAAACTTAGTACCACATTTATCAAAACAAAGCTAGAACGACATTTATCAAAGCAAAGTTTGTACCACATTTATCAAAACTAAGTTAGTACCACATTTATTAAAGCAACGTAAGTACCACATTTATCAAAGCTAAGTTAGAACCACATTTATGAAAAGCAAAGCTAGTACCACATTTATCAAAACAAAGGTAGTACTTCCTTCTCAGCTAACACTGCAAAACCAAAAAATGGCGATCTCTTATAACATGGCCAGTACTTTACACATTATTCTAAAGATATACACACACACACAAACACACACACACACACACACACGCGCGCGCGCGCACACACACACAAACACACACACAAACACACACACACAAACACGCCAGGTGTACACTGGTCAGTCATAAACAATATGCTGATTGGCTTGATAGTGATGCAATAAATTAAAATTTAAAACACGCATGAAGTGCGGATCGCGCGGCCCTAAGTCATGTAAGTTAACACTGTATCCAAGACTCTTTAACGATTACCCACGTACAAGGTCTGTGCAATGAATATAATGCTTCGCCAAACCAAATTTGTTCCTATATCTAGAACTCTGCAAACATAACACTGAGCAATTATACCAACTTGTATACACAAATCCACATTTTATTGGATTCATGAAAGAGATAAGGTGGCATTGATTAATTGATCAATTATGGTCCAAAGTCATAAACATAACAGTCATGGAGGCGAGGCTCTAAGCAGAGCAGTGCAGAGTCACGTCGCTGGTTCTACACAGACTCTTTCAAAGCTCCACCAGGCAGTTGACCAATGGCTTCTAACTACCAATTATAGTTGGACGCCGTTATACAGATCTAAAGTTCACCAAGTATTGTATAAGTTTAATGGAAATACTGGTATGATAATTGGTTTTGTTTTCATTAAATACATCACAGCGACCAATTATGATCATTGTAGCGACGTCCATCTATATTGGTGGAGGAAGACCCCAGACAAATGTCTGGGTAGAAATACCGGCTTCCGCAGGTCAGCTTCACCCGAACAGGGTTCGAACCTACGCGGTGAGAGTCTATGCAGTCAAAGGAGTAACAAGTCGGCCACTCTACCACTACGCCATGGTTGCCCCATGGTATGATTATAACATATGTACTACAAAAACAATCCAACGTACTTATAACGGGATGTTTGAAAACTTGCAACAACAAACACATAAGTAGACGACACATATATGAAATCAGAATTACTAATCGAGTTGGTGCATGAGTACTTAAACAATTTGTATATATAGATAAATAATTTCCTTTTAGTTATGCCATATCAGAATATGGACGTATAGGATTAACATATAAAAATGATCTGTTTATGCAGACGATATTCATACGACATACTATAATTTTAATGGCATGAGTTTGCATAAACAAGACCTGGCTGGGGCCATGGAAAATATTTTTTTTGTATAAAAAAGAACGAACAAGTAAAAAACTATTTGGCATTCAAATGTTGGCTAATAATAATATCAACTATCCGGTCGCCATCTTTCTATAGGCGTTCTCTTATTTAAATAATAACAAAAGCAAGAAAATGTAAAGCTCCATATATAATACGTGTTGATATGTTTCTCTCATTTTTCAATATTGTTTACCGTAAATATACGCGTTTGAAGCATCAGTAATCGGTTTAGGACTTACAGTTTTATTTCGTGTTTTGACGAATAAATAATATGCGGGTTAATTAGCCGCACGCGTTTTTAAAGTTGATTGAGGGGATTATCCTTTATTGTATGAACATGTTGACATATTTATAACAATAGGGAGACAAATACCCTTTACCACATCCAAACTGTCAGAGTCTTACGGTACTTTATATTTTTATTTTATATTTTGAAATAATAAATAACTCTCTCTTCAACGCATGCCATATGTGGCGCGTCATCGAATGGTTTACATACAATCATAATATTTTATTAGCATTATTTAAGTAAACGGAAGTATGGCATAAAAAAGTTGAAAAGCTACCACAACACAGATTTGCTTTATGTGCACCACGTTCAACAAACCCTATGCAATGTGTTAGTTATATATATATATATATATATGTCAGATTCTCTGTTCTGATCCTTTATGACTTTGATTTAATATATTGGCGAAGTTAACGTTTTCAAAGTACCCTGAAACCCGTTCATGACAGTGTTGATTTTAGTTTATTTTTTCCAGCATAAACGTTCTTTGAATTTAACATATTCATAAATTAACAAGTTTTTTTTGCGGATTTGATTTCAACAAATATTCATTGTCTATATTTTCATCATTTGTAAAGATTTAAAAATATTCAGTAGGCGATCTGTATCTATGTCAGTTACATTAAGGTACATAATGATATCTTTATTGAAGTATTAATATAAGTTTGTGACAGAACGAAATAAAAGTAAAGGTCATACTCATATAACGATTAATCGAGACTCTAGATTCTCTAATAGGTGAATTAAAACATTTACAGGTCGCTAAGCACTCGTTTCGATTCATTTTACAAAGTGTACATGTGTTAACTGAAATAATTGGACACAACTGCTATAAAATTTATGTCAAAAAAATTAAGCATTACAGACCGATGTTCGGCTCGAGATAGTCAAAAGTTCTTGTACTTCGGTTTCTCGCCATACGGTTGTAGCCATGTATCGCCTAGCTATGCGGAGCTTGTAATCTTTTCCAGTTTTCTGACGTTCTTCCCTGTCTCTCTACTACACGCGTAGACCCCGATCAATATTTAAAATGGTATAAACCGAGCCTGATATCGTGCTATTGATTGGGGCAAGCACATCGTTCCAGCCCTGGTTGCGCCTTGTCGAGTTTTCCACACTCCTTCGAACCTGCCAGTTTTCCGATATAGCTAGAAATCCTGCTAAGGCTGCTAGCTGACTATAAATACATACGGCAACTCGTAAACCATCTTTAGTCACTACTGTACCATCCCCCACCCATATTTCATTACACGTATTTTTTTCCTTTTCATTTTTTCATGCATTTTGTTTCTTTTTATTCTATATAATGCTGCTATTATGAAATTTTTGTTTGATGTTTTATTGTCTCATTTTCGTTTAACAAAACAAGCAAAGTCGTAGTTGACGATTTTATTTCTTCACCCCGTTGGAATTATATAATTTGGCCGATGTCGTCGTCGTCATAATCGTTGTAGACATACATGTTATCGTTTCAGTTAAATCTCTTGCTTTGCTATGTTTTGTTGTTACCATTAATGATTCGTATATTTTACAGTATTTCGCCAATGTTCCTTGTTGATGTTTATTATTCAGGCTGTTGTCGGTCACATGGATGCAGTTGCCATTATTATAAATGTCCTCGCCATTATTATTTATGCCTTCGTCGCTATTATTGATGATGATTTTGCCCTTGTTGATCATGTCTTGTTGTGTAACTACAAATGGCAGTGTTATGAGTAATCGATTGTAGTGTAGATGTAATTTTTAATTTAGCTTTTTCTCTGGTCTTCGGTGTATGTTAACCAGTGTTTAACCTTTTTCGTGTTTAATATATATTTAACAACTTAAAACAAAAACATTCTTTCCCCTGTTCAACGGTTTAAAATAAAGGCCTATTGCGTGTGTTTCCATAAAGGAGTTTCAACTTGTTTCCTGAAGCATATTGTACGTGTACATGTTTTCTTGGTAAGGTTACATGTTTTCTTGGTAAGGTATAGTATATGTTTCCGTATATATGTATACCATACATGTTTCCGTGTATATGTATGCTGTACCCGTTCCCTAAGTTTTGTAAACTGTACACGATTCCTTAGGCATACTCTTTCAGTTAGGCATACTGTTCATGTTTCCGTATATATGCATTCTGTGCATGTTCCCTTAGTTTTGTAAACCGTACACGATTCCTTAGGCATACTCTATTACTTTGGCATACTTTTCATGTTTCCGTATGTATGTAAACTGTTTAATTTACAGTTCTTGTTTCCGTTGGTATGTAAACTGTTTAATGTACTGTTCATGTTTCCGTATGTATGTAAACTGTTTAATGTACTGTTCATGTTTCCGTATGTATGTAAACTGTTTAATGTACTGTTCATGTTTCCGTATGTATGTAAACTGTTTAATTTACTGTTCATGTTTCCGTAGGTATGTAAACTGTTTAATGCACTGTTCATATTTCCGTAGGTATGTAAACTGTTTAATTTACTGTTCATGTTTCCGAAGGTATGTAAACTGTTTAATTTTCTGTTCATGTTTCCGTAGGTATGTAAACTGTTTAATTTACTGTGCATGTTTTCGAAGGTATGTAAACTGTTTAATTTACTGTTCATGGTTTTGAAGGTATGTAAACTGTTTAATGTACATTTGTTCCCTTAGTTTGACTTTTTTTACACATGATTCAGGTAATACATGTTTCCCAACGATCTAAAATAATGGGGCTTATGGCCGTATATATAATATTTATCCACTTTCTCCTCATTAGAAATCTATATTTCTTATTGTTTTATTCTTACAAAAACCACCTTAATAAGTCAGTAATTACGTGCCCCAGCTAATTGGATTTTGAAAACACTTATGGGTAAACGTGTTTAACATAGCATCAAAGCTCCAAAGCATAAAGAGGGCTAAGTTTGAATTTCTCGAACTCTCGTCATTTGAAGGTACACCATTACTTATCAAAATGTCGCATTGAGACAGTGAATGTCGACAGTATATAGGGTTTGATTATAGATAATGAATTAAATACATACTTGCAATGGAGTATGACCCAAACTCGACAACTGGCCACTTTTTATTTTGTATGCAGTTTTGTTAAATTATTTGTAGTGTTTTGTATTCTCTTCAGTCACATGCTGGGGTGGCCTGATTATGGCATACTGAATTAACTTAAGTCAGAAAGAAGACTTTCAATCGTTCTGGTTAGCTGCTGTAAATATTTCTCAACATTTTTTTCTGGTCTATTGCTCAATACTAAAGCAGGCGCACTTAAATGTGAATTATTCTTATTTGCATTATGTATAGACTGGCCGAAACAAGGTTCATCTTATGTTTCTGTGAGTGTATTATAGTATCCTCGTGCATTGATGGCATTTTGTTGTTTGTTTACAATTCCTATTCGCCATTCTCGTATGTTTGGATTATATGTTTAAAAAATAAAAATTCGGTTGTATTTCCGATTCTGTCAATGACTATTTTATCTTTTTATATGAAATTTACTATTTTAAGATATGTTCCGTAGGAACATATCGTAGTTATAGGCATTCATTCTGTTGTATCATACAAAGAACAGTTCGGAAATACCTGTTGTTATTAATATATTCTTAAAATGTATATTTTCCATATTCTCCCTAATCATATTTCTGAAACATATTCAGTTATATATTAAAGATGTGTAAAGGATTGGGACATTGTAACATCATTACTAAAACGGGTTATTATGACAATTGCTTATGATTTCCGGAAATGTTTATTTTAAATTTACCTTAAGTTAATGTTTATAAAAATTTCCTAATTGTGAGCAGACGACGTATAAAATATAATATGACTAAAGGTACAAAAGCTGTTCTGTCATCTGCAGTTCGTTTGTAAAACTTGTTAATAAGCAAAAGCATTTAAATTATTCGTAATCATATTCAGGCTTCACGCCCATAAAAAGCACATAAATTTCACAAGTCTTTTTCTTTTAAATGAACATTTCTGTTGTGTCATCTTTATGAATAATAGTTTATATGAGCACAACTTTCTCAGTCGTCTGCTATCAAACAATTAATAGCGAACCCTCTAGAGGCTACAGTTTTGAGCCATCAGAATTTTAGTCCACATGAAATCTTGGATGAGTTCGTAACTGGGTCACGTGGGTTCCTAAGTAAGCCATATAGTCAAATTTTAGTAAAATGTTGTGAACACAGTAAGGGCCACATTTATGGTCAAATCTTCACCAAATTTAGTGAATGAGTTTGAATAAAATGGAAAATGAGTTTGTAACGTGGGGTCAAAAAGTCGCTTACGATGTCAAATTGTTAAAAACCTTTTGAACGCTCTAGAAGTCACCTATGTGGCCCAATCTTAACTAAACTTGATGAGATTGTTTGTCTACATACAATATTGGAAAAGTTTTTTAACCAGGTCACTTGGGGTTAAATAAACGATCTTAAGGTCAGTTCCTTGAATTTTTTGAAAAAAACACATTGTGGATACCAAAGAGGCCAAATATTTGACATTGTCTTAATTTATCTTGGTCAGAATGCGAGTGGTCTGTGTGAAATCTTGATAAGTTCGTTTCTTAGTCCAAAGTGTGGTTATTAGGCCAAATCCTAGAACAAAACTTGTAAACACAGTAACGGCCACATGTCTGTTCAAATCTTTACCATTTCATGTGTCAGCATGAGATCTTCATTTACTTAATAACTGGATCATATGGGATAACGTAAGGTCAACGGGTCAGATAAGTGAACGGCCCTGTGAACACTGTAAAGGAGGGTATGGTGGCCTAATTTTCACAGAACTCAGAATCGTTACCTGCATGGAAATCTAAATGGATTAATTTGTGCAAGGATTTGCACAAGATATAACTTTTAATCAACAGATGCCAGGTTCTTCATCAGAGCGATTAATGGCCATCATTGTCCTTTTGTTTTTTATTTTGCTATTTTTATGTTTAGAATTCCGATGACAATTAGTCTGCAAATAAGCGTAATAAGAAAACCGCTCATTGTTGTTTTCCGTGAATCTTTTTTTCTGCTTAGATTTTCATACATACAAACTTATTAAATACGAAATTATTGATTAATTGTAAGGACACGTGACTAAATTACGAATAATTAGACAATAAATTATACATTTCCTTTACAAAAAAATCGATTTATTTTTTTGTATTGCATGTACAACGGTTGGTATTTTTGCATGTTGTTTAAAGGTCAGTGTCGTTAACATTTCCAGTGCTATGCAAGTCGATGAAATTCAACGAATTTTAGTGTTGACTGATGGTTAAGCAGTTATCTGAATACCATTCTATATTAACTTAAAACAAAACAAAACAAAAGTTTCATAAATGGAGCGTACAAGAGGCCTTAATATGAATTGGTGCAGCTATATATATAATATTTCTATAAAACAAGAAGTTACAAGAAATACAGCCATTTAGGGGGGAGGGGGGGGGGGGGGTAACCTTAGCAGAGCGGCAAGAGTTTCCGTCATTCCCATACATTCGTGTGTGCTCTTCTTTTTCTAGCATGGTTATGTCAGTACATTTTGTGGTCTCTTCCTCATCTAGAAAAGTTAAGCCAATACACCTTGTGGCCTTTTCCTCCTCTAGAAATGTTATGCCAATACATTTTGTGGCCTCTTCCTCCTCTAGAAAAGTTATCCCAAATCATTTTGTGGTCTCTGTCTCCTCTAGAAAAGGTATCCCAAATCATTTGTGGCCTCTTCCTCCTCTAGAAAAGTTACACCAATACATTTTGTGGTCTCTTCCTCCTCTAGAAAAGGTATCCCAAATCATTTGTGGCCTCTTCCTCCTCTAGAAAAGTTACACCAATACATTTTGTGGTCTCTTCCTCCTCTAATATTGTTATGCCAATACATTTGGTGGTCTCTTCCTCCTCTGGAAAAGTTATCCCAATACAATTTTGCGGTCTTGTCCTCTTCTAGAAATGTTATGCCAATACATTTTGTGGCCTCTTCCTCCTCTAGAAAAGTTATCCCAATACATTTTGCGGTCTTTTCCTCCTCTAGAAATTTTATGCCAATACATTTTGTGGCCTCTTCCGCCTCTAGAAATGTTATGCCAATAGACTTTGTGGCCTCTTCCTCCTCTAGAAATGTTATGCCAATACACTTTGTGGCCTCTTCCTTCTCTAGAAATGTTATGCCAGTACATTTTGTGGCCTCTTCCTCCTCTAGAAATGTTATGCCAATACATTTTGTGGTCTCTTCCCCCTCTAGAAATGTTATGCCAAATCATTTTGTGGTCTCTTTCTCCTCTAGAAAAGGTATCCCAAATCATTTGTGGCCTCTTCCTCCTCTAGAAAAGTTACACCAATACATTTTGTGGTCTCTTCCTCCTCTAGAAAGGGTATCCCAAATCATTTGTGGCCTCTTCCTCCTCTAGAAAAGTTACACCAATACATTTTGTGGTCTCTTCCTCCTCTAATATTGTTATGCCAATACATTTGGTGGTCTCTTCCTCCTCTGGAAAAGTTATCCCAATACAATTTTGCGGTCTTGTCCTCTTCTAGAAATGTTATGCCAATACACTTTGTGGCCTCTTCCTTCTCTAGAAATGTTATGCCAGTACATTTTGTGGCCTCTTCCTCCTCTAGAAATGTTATGCCAATACATTTTGTGGCCTCTTCCTCATCTAGAAATGTTATCCCAAATCATTTGTGGCCTCTTCCTCCTCTAGAAAAGTTACACCAATACATTTTGTGGTCTCTTCCTCCTCTAGAAAAGGTATCCCAAATCATTTGTGGCCTCTTCCTCCTCTAGAAAAGTTACACCAATACATTTTGTGGTCTCTTCCTCCTCTAATATTGTTATGCCAATACATTTGATGGTCTCTTCCTCCTCTGGAAAAGTTATCCCAATACAATTTTGCGGTCTTGTCCTCTTCTAGAAATGTTATGCCAATACATTTTGTGGCCTCTTCCTCCTCTAGAAAAGTTATCCCAATACATTTTGCGGTCTTTTCCTCCTCTAGAAATTTTATGCCAATACATTTTGTGGCCTCTTCCGCCTCTAGAAATGTTATGCCAATACATTTTGTGGCCTCTTCCTCCTCTAGAAATGTTATGCCAATACATTTTGTGGCCTCTTCCTCCTCTAGAAATGTTATGCCAATACATTTTGTGGCCTCTTCCTCATCTAGAAATGTTATGCCAATACACTTTGTGGCCTCTTCCTCCTCTAGAAATGTTATGCCAATACATTTTGTGGCCTCTTCCTCCTCTAGAAATGTTATGTCAATACATTTTGTGGCCTCTACTTCATCTAGAAATGTTATGCCAATACATTTTGTGGCCTCTACCTCCTCTAGAAAAGTTTTGCCAATACATTTTGTGGCCTCTTCCTCCTCTAGAAAAGTAATGCCAATACACTTTTGGGACTCTCCGTCCTCTGGAAAAGTTATTCAAATACAATTTGGGGAATTTAGCTCTTCGGTCAATACCATCTTCCAGACGTCTAAGCAACCACCACTGACGTATATAGGTAAACACCACTGCTACATTTAAACAAACTCGTAGAAAGAATATAAACAAGCAACACTATATGTGCCGTTTTGTTGCGGATGTACTATACATTTGTACCCAGGGTATCGAGATGCCACCTGCCCGGGTTTTTGCCTAAAGATTGCGAGCTAATTGGACCACAGGTTTTCACCTTGAGGTGATTCCTACCACAAGATAAGATCGGCTATAGATAGACATTTGCTGCATATACAAACCTGCTATCCCCCCTCACTCTTCCCCGTTCTTTTCGTTCTACCGTTCATCATGAAAAGTTTCACTAGTTGTATTTGCCGAACAGATCTCTCTACTCTCTACTGTTTATGCCCCGCCCCCCCCCCCCCCCCCCCACCCCCCACGACATTTGACGAGTGAAGTTTTTTGTTTGTTTTTTTAATTTCTGTACCTTTTTTTCTTAATAAAATGCCTATTTTTTCGAGTATTTTAGCCATTTGTTTTCAAGTTATGTATCACTTCTTAAAGTCTGACATAAAATACATTTAAATAGAGCATTGCAAAATGGTGTATGTTTAATTATACGTTGTACCTTTTGCATCAGTTTTGCATAATAAGTAAAACAAAACTAACGTCAAGTACTTGAGTTGACATTAAGTAGGGTTTAACAAAGTGTAAAAGGAAAAAAACTCGTTGTCAGTATGTTGTCTGTTTTTAATTAAGCGTTTATTGTTCTACAAGATATTATATAAAATAATTGTTTTTTGTTTTTTTAATACTTACATTTATTTTTAGATTTTATCATCCTAAGTGGTTTTTCCTAGTTAATTTTGCATGTTTATAATAAGCTACATAGAGTACATTGACATGAGTTCTCATCGAATTCTGGAAATATTTAACGTGTTGAATGGAAAGATACGAAATGAGTCTGTGCAGCGTTTCATATTGTTTCATTCTACTAGCTAAATATTTCCAGTATTTTATGATTATGAATGGGGGTCTCTGTTTATTCTGTTACCATTACAGTGTGTTGTTTTTTTGTTGTCGGTAGGATTTTTTTTACTCGGTGATTCTAATTGATAACTAATTAGTGTGTTTAGAAACTATCCAATGGGTGCACTTAATGAATACAAGTCAAGTTATGGGATAAATAATTTCAAATAAAACATTGAAGCGGGAGGCGTAAACTTGCGTTTTTTAATTTAAGGAAAATCATCATTGATAAATATGATTAATTATTTTGAAAACAATATAAATATTAATATATAACACTATAAGTTAATTTTAATAGTGAGCTAAAACGTTCTTTTGGGTTTAGTGAGACAATGAGCTGTCTGGGCTGTAGTGGGATATTGATTAATCTGATGTTCAGATAAATCATATATAAATAAACCATCTGGGCTGTAGTGGGATATTGATTAATCTGATGTTCAGATAAATCATATATAAATAAACCATCTTGGCTGTATTGAGACATTAAATAATTTGATGTTTAGATAAATCATATAAATAAACCCTCTGGGCTGTAGTGGGATATTGATTAACCTGATGTTAAGATAAATTATATATAAATAAACCATCTGGGCTGTAGTGGGATATTGATTAACCTGATCTTAAGATAAATCATATATAAATAAACCATCTGGGCTGTAGTAAGACATTAATTAATCTGATGTTTAGATAAATTATATGTAAATAAACCATCTGGGCTGTAGTGAGACAAAGATTAATCTGATGTTAAGATAAATCATATATAAATAAACCATCTGGGCTGTAGTAAGACATTGATTAATCTGATGTTTAGATAAATTATATGTAAATAAACCATCTGGGCTGTAGTGAGACAAAGATTAATCTGATGTTTAGATAAATTATATGTAAATAAACCATCTGGGCTGTAGTGAGACAAAGATTAATCTGATGTTAAGATAAATCATATAAAAACCCATCTGGGCTGTAGTGAGACATTGATTAATCTGATGTTAAGATAAATCATATATAAACTATCCGGGCTGTAGTTTGATATTGATTAATTTGATATTTAGATAAATCATATATAAATAAACCCTTTTGGCTGTAGTGAAACATTGATTAATCTGATGTTAAGATAAATCATATATAAATAAACCATCTGGGGTTTCGTGTGCTCATTTCAATCACTTCTTCACCAGAACTACTCGTGGGGTAGACGGTTTTGTCCACATGTGACTCACCAGTCCTACGTCCAAAGTGGGTTCGACACCAATTAACAATTAAGTCCGCGTAGGCAGGCATATTGTGCGCTGTTTTTCTGCGCTTTTTTTTTTCTTTTTCTTTTTAGATACATGTCTGACATTTTCTTCCTCTAATGCCAATTAACGTTTCCATAATAAGCATGTATGTGTCGATAAGACGCGTGGTTTGAATCTCAAAATCAATTAAGAACTATTCTAGTGCAGTCCATCCCATTTATAGGTTAGTTTGTTACAAACGTTAATCACACCTACTAGAACAATTAATTCACAATTACTAACCTTCTAAACAGAACAGAAAAAAACAGAACAGAACAGAACATAGTTTATTAGCATAGAACTTACATGCTCAACAAACAGTAAGCATAATATAAGTGCATGAACTCAGTACGAGTGTGCATTGTGTTACCACTTCAGTAGCTGTCTATGTCAGACTTTCGCAGGATATGTTAGGTCATAAATAGGCTGTGATGTTAAGATATTCATGAAACGGCGTATCCGACAGTTTAGACCATTTTTTCTCTCTCAAATAACTAAATTAATTATTGTTGCCTAAAAGATTAAGCAAAATTCTGATTTTTGACGTCCTACACATATGTGAAAAGTTGAGCATGACACATCACTCGTCATTACAAATAGGTATTTCCTATCTTAGCCACGCTGCACAGTTAGCTATTTTTAAACTAAGAAAAACTCGTGACCCGTAACTTTATATAATAATTCGGGAAACAATCCTCTGACGTCGATGTCTGTTTTTAGAAATTACAATCATGCTTAATTTTAGTTTTACAAAGAATGGGCAGTTAGACTGATCTAGTACACGATTTCTTCTGTCTTACAATTTAGACAATGTTCAAATTCGTCTTCTGTTAGACTTAGGTTTTGTTAGACTTAGGTTTAACTTTTTGCAGTAATTATGCCCCAATTCCTCAAATGCAGGTTTACGTGTATTTGATGATGACAGACTGTCGGAAACGGCCTTTAATAAGATAATACGTAAACATACCATGTAAAATATTAATCAAGTCAATATACAGAACGTCTTGACCTTATTCTGGGACGTGATTCAGCATTCCGTAAATCAAGGTGGAAGCTAAGTGGCAATGTAATATAAACTCACCAAAAAAAGAACAGATCTTTAATTCCATTAACAGCTGCGTGTATTTTCTTAACCGACTAGGCTAACCGTTTTTATCCAGCTATTCGATGTCTTGGTGTTTATTGTTCGAATTTATTTATTACTCGAATTTCTTAATTACTCGATGTATATAAGTCTGACTGCTCCGTTACTCAATGCTATATTTGTATGATCCTAGTACTCGGCCTGTGTATTTTTAACTCCTCGGTATCTCGTATTTTTTTCTAAATTCTTGTTTACTCGATGTCTTAAATTACTGGTTCATAAATTGATTCACGGTTTTCTCTTTTAACAACTCTATTACTCGATTGTTCTATATTCTCTTGTTGTCATGTGACGATGTTATATCTCTGTTTGTTTCGACAACATATAAATGTATATAAACAATTACTGTTTCTCTCTCCCCCTCCCCATCCACAGAATGTCTTCTCTCAAAATCGTTTGGTGGCATAGTCACAGCATATCAGACGAGGCAGAAAGAGGCGAGAAATGGAAAATCGATGTTTCCTTGTAGCTTAATATTGGTTAACACATATGAATGGCGAAAGGAGGGGTAGTAAAAGAGACAGACGATGAGGGCATGGAGAATGTGAAAATATATTAGGTGAGCGGATGTGCGTTGGAAGGAATTAAAATGAAAAGAGATTAAGAGAGAGAGAGAGGGAGACAGAGAAAGAAAGACGGGGAGGGAGAGAGAGAGAGAGAGAGAGAAAAAGAGAGAGAGAGAGAGAGAGAGAAGACACAATAAATGCTAGACACAAAGAGCGAAGTTTTAAGAGAACGGCGAAAAAGAGAGGGGTGTGAATGAAGGTGGGTATACATGGGATAAAGCTACAATGAAATGAAAGGATACCAAAAAGTAAGGTATAAGGTGAGAGAAGGTGAGAGAAATAGTCAGGCCTGATCGGTTTAAATCGGTTTCGGTTTCCCCCGCGGTTCTAGAATGTTTAATAATATCAGAAATTGCACATACACACGCATCAACGTGGCCGATGTTCATCATTATTATAAATATTTTTTCAAGAATTAAGATAATCTCTTCATTTTAAACGTTTTAAGGGATGTGTTTTTGTTATATATATATATATATATATATATATATATATATATATATATATATATATATATATATATATATATATATATATATATATATAACGAACGGTCTGAGATGAATGACTGTTTATGAATAACTGCTCATACATGCTAATTGCTAATATATATATATATATATATATATATATATATATATATATATATATATATATATATATATATATATATATATATATATATAGCGAGAGAGAGAGAGAGACAGACAGACAGACAGACAGACAGACAGACAGACAGACAGACAGGGAGACAGTCAGACAGAGAGACAGACAGACAGACAGGGAGACAGACAGACAGGGAGACAGACAGACAGACAGACAGAGAGAGAGAGAGAGAGAGAGAGAGAGAGAATCGGGATTTAATAACTTACTGCAAGTAACTGATAGCAGGATAGTAGAAAGGCTTTTCATATCATGAGTCAAGTTATTTGTGCAAGAAAAGGAAATGCAATGTACAACCTGTAACATATATAAGTCCTAGTAAACTAGTTCTTAAAAATACGTAAATAGGGAAGAAAGGTGCAGTTCGATTGCGATGGTTAGTGCACGTAAATATGAGTCATGCATATCACAACGTTGGTCAGACTTCAATTTTTACTTCGCCAAAGAAACCCCATGCTAAGTATTTAGTTTATCAGTATTAATCATTCTGACAGTAAGGTTTCGTTTACAAGGACCTTTAAATTGTCGATTTGATAGCTAACTTATTTTGTGGGAAAAATAGCCAATTTTTGTTGACATAAATGCATTTGTTATTTTTGTGAAAGCAGGAAAAGCACATTCGGAACACCTCGACTGTTTTAATTTCAGAAATAGACTTTACCGAACGTGTGCGGAAAAAGCCGAATACGGTGCGAATGTATAAAGTACAATAACATTATGCTTTCTGATCCTGGCTTTAATTTAACCTTAGTTAAGCTTGCAGCTTAAAAGAAAACGATCCATTCAAATTCTCTTCTTTTCAATCTTAAAGCATTGCCGGCTATATTAAAAGTACAAAAAATAGTTCTACGTAGGTATATATTGAACGTATGCAATGTATTCCTACATATAGGTCAGGATCAGGGTGAATTTGGCGCATAACACGGTATTGCATAGAAAGTTTACTGTTATTGTTGTATTGTCAAAATGAATAAGAGTTTCCCAGTTTCCCAGTCAGATTTTAAAAGTACAGGCTCATAAATATAAACGGCGTCCTAATGTAATTAAAGACGGATCCCAACACTTTGACTATGAGACACGTAGTTTCTTCAACGAACTTACTTTAGTAATGAAAGGGAAGCGCATATTCATTTTTTGAATTTGAATCATGAGATTTACATGATATTTAAATGTATTTCGACACGACTCCTGTGTTAGCCTTAAGTTGAGTCAAGCGTCTTATATTTTTCAGTTTTTGTCCTGGAAATTAAGCGTAGTATAAAGCGATAACTATATTGTGTGTGTCGTAATAACATTGTAGTACATGAGTCAATATTTAAATTAGTAGCCTTTGTGTATATCTGTATGTCGTATGTTGTTGTTTCTTTTCTTAATAGAGTGGTTCGTGTAAGGTCAGTTAGATCAGCCTGTTGGTTTTCTACCAATATATTTGTCTGGGGGTTTTCTTAACAAACAAGCTGAACATCTGAACATCGCCACTAATGGGTATAAGTTTGCGGATTCGGTATATAAAATACATATACTAACAGATTAGATTTATGTCTGAATTAATCTATTAATTCGATTTTCTAAAAAAAAGTCATTTTAAACTTTATCGACACAATTTCAACAATTGTAACCAATATTTTTCTGTCTTTCAGAATTATTCACGAGGGAGGTTTCACATCGGAAGACAACAAACAGTATAAACCTGTTGTTTACAGCAACACTATACAATCTCTCGTCGCTATTATCCGTGCGATGGGAACACTCAATATTCCGTTTGGCTCCAATGAAAGAGAGGTAAGTTTACAAAGTGTCTCAAAATTTTAAGAAACACCATAAATGAAAGCTTCATGTTCCCTTGCTGACCCTTGGAAAGATGTTTATAAGGGGCGTATGACAGGATACAAATTTCACGCCTACCGACCAATCACTTATAATTACAAATATATTAGTAAATGTTCACTCAAACTTTATCACACAATTAGTGAAAGCAACGTTAGCTTCGCGTTGTAATCTGTTATAAAGTATATGTAAAATACAAACAACAAATCTCTCTTATCCTAGTAAATGTGAGTTAAGCGGGGTTTCTAGCAGTCTGGACCAGATTTTATTTTCTCAAACAACCATATAAATAGGGTTTTCCTGGGCAGATCCTGCTTAATGATGTCCATTAATGTTAGATGTGATATGCGGAAGTGTATCATCACCCGGGTAATCCAAACTGACGTCAGTTTTAGCAGAAATTCCCATCGTGTTTATTTATAGAGTTTGGTAAGAATTGACATTTAGAACATTTTTGTTCACGACTTTGTTCACGATTTGTACTGTCTTACCATTGAGATAGTGTTTAGACCGACATTATTTATACTAAAGCATGAGTGTATGCTGAAATTGTGTCTAAATTCACTTCAGACATGGCAGTGTTTTATTAATTGTATTAGATATAGACAAATGTTCGGATAACAGAACTAACGGTGGCGTCCGACAGTTTTGGGCTAAAGTTTGTTTCTAAGACAATCACAAGATTTCGCGAATTGCTGTTTTATATATGGCCTACATCTATGTAAAACTTGAAGCATAACAACCGTCTCGTCATTACAAACACGAATCTCTCATCTGGGCCACTCTGCGCAGTTAGCTATTTTAAAACTAAGAAAACCATGTGACCACTTACTATTGCGATCACATTGTATTATTATCCGGGTAATTCACTCTGACGTCGACTTTTATTTTTAGCAGAAAAAAACCCCATCGTACTTATTTATAGATTTAGAAAGAATTAACATTTAGAGCGATTTATTTCACGATTTGTACTGGCTGACAATAGAGATCGTATATTCATGTAATATACACTAAAGCATTTGTCTATGAAGAAATTATGCCCCAAATCTCCCAAACAGGGGCAGTGCATTAGAAATTGTTTTAGATATAGGCAAACTATCAGATATCACCTTTAAGACGGTAGATGTTGATTAAGGTTTTATTGTTCATGCAGTCTAAGTCATAGAATGTGCAAAGTAAATTTAAGCTCCGCCTACCGAGGAATCAGAATGTGTTTAAATAGGGCGTCAAATACGCTGTTGACGCCCTACCGAGTTTGGATAGATAATGATATAAAAAACATTCTCTTTGCTCATCTCCGATGCCGTTTTTTTATATGGTCGATGTCAGAATCGTAATATTTAACTTTTCTTTTTTTCTTTCTATCTTTCCTTCGTTCGTTCGTTCGTTCGTTCGTTCGTTCATTCTTGTACATGTATTACTATTAGTGTTCAACATTTAAAAAGAATACAGGTTTGTCTAGAGAAACAGTAACTTCTATTCAGAAAGTCGTTTTAAATAGTCTTCGTTAGCATGGCGTGAGTCTGCTTACATACTGCATATATAAGCTGTGCATACAAGGATTCCTATGTTAAGCATTCTGTTATCTAAATTATTCCGTTTACAGCAATTGGTTTTTCTACGATTTATCTTCTTTGTTATTTAAACGTGAAAGACATCTACGACATGTTCACTGTCATTGGTTCTAATCAAAGGTCTGGATGACGTGATTTTACTTGGCAAATTCATTCATTTTTCACTCAGACTTCATACCATTTGCACCTTTTTCGAATTGTACAAAAACGATTTACACGAGTGCCACATGCACATAATTCGAGCTTCTAGAATTAGTAACAATTTGAAATACCGGCAGTGTTAGGTGTAGGGAGAAATATTTTTTAACAAGTCAAAGTTTACAGACAGAGAAGTTATAGTAAGTTTACAAAGCGACATATTATATCGCATCTTCACAACCAAACATCATATTGTTAGTCCTCATTAAAAGTTTCACATTTAAGAAATCGAATTAATGCCAAAGACATAGTTAAAAGTGTACAGTTAAGTGGTGAAATAAATGTTTACACGTGGGATGTATTCCTCGTTTATCTGGGACTGTGTTATAATGCCATAATGCATCTGCATATGTCCATGACGCCATTGTGGGGAGACCAAACCCACTTCTGTTCAGATCGATGACAAAATCATAGTGAGTCGTTGTCCGTATATCGACAAAACCTTCATCATCCAGCAGCCAGTACTGTATATTCTTAACCCACGACAGTCGCTGTTGCTGTGTGAGGCCTAAATAATAACTGCATAAGCCACACTTGTATGTCCTGGCCGTTTGATTGCGGCCTGAATAATAACTACATAGGCCACACTTGTATGACCCGGCCGCTTGTTTTGGCCTAAATAATAACTGTATAGGCCACATTTGTATGTCCTGGCCGTTTGATTGTGGCCTAAATAATGACTGCATAGGTCACTCTTGTATGTCCCGACCCAATCTCCAACGCAGTGATCTCCCCCTTTCAGTAAGGAGAATCTCTGCTACCACACAGAAATCCTTCCAGATCTGGAAGGATTTGATTTTTTTACTTTTAATTTTTGTTCAGTAAAATGACAATCGGAATGAATGTGTATGTTAGAAAAACGACTAATAATGGATGAAAAAACAAATTCTAACGACAAAGAAAAAAAAAGAATTTATTTATCTCTACAATCATAACAACTCGGCCATTTCCGTCCTTTCGCCGAGGGCGAAATTTCAGTGTTACACCGGTTCAATGTAAACAATCAATGGATACTGTTGAAGAAATTCACAAAGTAATAACGGAGTTTGACTCCTCCATAAAAGCGAAACCCAAACAGATCGAGTGTCTGCAGTCTCTGTTGGCAGGCAAAGATGATCTGACTATCGTCACGTGATTGTGTATGATGGCAGTGGTTTTAAGCGAGCGTAGCGATGTCGTAAACCCTGTGCGGAGTTTGGTCCCGACCGTTCGACTACATAGGCCACACTTGTACGTCCTGGCCGTTTGTTTGCGGCCTTTAAAATAACTGCAGTTTTAGCTCTGTCTGAAACCCCGACTGGAAATTGGACCCAAGCATTAAAGAGCTGGGAAGACAAAAAATGTTTTCAGTTCTGAAGTGCTTTAGAAGGTCCTAGATTGAATCTATCCTGAATCAGACGCCATCAAAATGATTAATATTGGTGTCGATGCAAAGCTGTTTGAAAACAAGATACACGATAACTTAATAGTTACCTGCAAGCATTGCTGCTCGAAATTGCTATCAATTGTTATTAACTTTCTACCAATTTTACTTGTGTAGCTTCGATCGTACTTTAAGATTTAGAATATTTAAAACAGCCTTTGATGTTTAATCTGTTCCTGTTTTTATTGCAATCCTTCTGGAAGTACAAGGCATCCCTGTATCCTTCAATATTGTTACATAGAAAATATATCGTCAAATCGTCAACATCGCACGTAAAAACATGTTAAAGCTTTTACAACCATTGTATGTACGAATATGCGCTGGTATGTGAGTGAGTTTGAATCGTACCATCAAATATTTTGTATACATTTGCTTCTAACTGTGCCAGGGTTGGTAGTTTTAAACGATATTTCAGCATGCATTGGTTCTATATGACTTTACGTTGGTAATTTTAAATTCTTCTAATCAAATCTCTTAATGTTCTTTTGATCTCAGTGAACTTACAGTGATAATAATTTTTAAGAAATTATGTACGTCAAAGATTCTATCCACACATAGGATAGCTTTTTTTAAATTGCCGGTGCTCCAATTCTGCCAGCAATTCTTGTATCCCATTGCTTCGAAGCGACCTTACTTCGGATTGTAAGGCGTACCTCATCATTGTCTGCTAACTTCGTCTTCTAAGTAACCTTACTTAGAAATTTAACCTACTTTATATTTATCTACTTACTTCATCCATCGCTTCTAAGTAACCTTACTTAGGAATTTAAAACCACTTTATATTTATCTGCTAACTTCGTCCATCGCTTCCTAGTAACCTTACTTAGGAATTTAAACCCATTTTATATTTATCTACTTACTTCATCCATTGCTTCTTAGTGACCATATTTTGGATTTTAAAGCCTACTCTATCATTATCTACTAACTTCATCCATTGCTTCGTAGTAAAACTATGTAAGTGAATTTAGAATCTACAGTTAAGTTGGCCTTATTCATTGTTTACATGTTTTACGGTACCGATGCATTATACAAGGTCATACGGCGCCGATGAGTAACGGTTATCGAACGAAAAGGAAGTAAACACAGTTGATTTCACTCTTTTAATGACGTTTCGGCCTTATGACCTTTCTCAAATAATACAAATCGCATAATGGCTTATATGGATACTAAGAAAATGTAGAAGCTTATGCGATTTGTATTATTTGAGAAAGGCCGTAAGGCCGAAACGTCATTAAAAGAGTGAAATCAACTGTGTTTAATGTTTATATCCCTTCGGATACTTTAAAGATGAAAAGGAAGTAGTTTTAAAATTTAAAAAAAAGATAACATCATTGTTTGCACTATCTTTCTTATTTTCTAATCTGTTAGGAAATCTCCTATAGCTATATATGCTTAGCATAATTACGTCAGTGATTTGAAATTCCAGCATATCGTATTTAACAATCTATTTGCAATCTATGTACAAGTAATTCATACTATTTTATGGTAATATTTAAAAACAAAAACGAAAAGAACAAAAACATAATCAGAGGCAATGCCGTTCTCACTTATTAAAGGAGGTATCTGACAGTTTGTAACAATATATTTCCACTGTTGTGGGGAAAATAAGGCATAATAGCTGCATACAGTCATACCTTAGTCAAAAGACAGTACAAATCGTGAAATATATCGTTTTAAATGCCCATTTTTTTTAAGTCTATAAATATGCAAGATTTGGATTTCAACAAAAAAATAGATATCGACGTCAGAGCTGATTACCCGTATGATCACGTATACTTAATTGTAAGTGGTCACCTGGTTTTCAAAAAATAGCTACCTGCAACGTGGCTCGAATAGGAAATACACTTTTGTAATGTCAAGTGAAATGTTATGCTTTACTTTTCACATGGATTTCTGACACCAAATGAAGAGTATTTTGCGGGAACTTTTAGGTAACAATTACATTAATATTTGGTTGCATGAGAGAAAACAGTAGTCCGAACTATAGGAAACTACCTTTAATGTTTAAAAATGTGCCTAACACAGGCAGAAACAACATCATATGTAATTTAGACTTGCGAGCTTAACCTTCTTGTACAGTAATAGTGGCGTTAAACTGCGGTTATTGTTATCAATACTGGGTCTTTGAAAACTGATTGGTTTTATAGTTTACTCAAACAAATTTCAAACACGCAACATGATGGTTAGTAAAACACTTCCTTACTTGTACGGTAGTAATGACATTTCGTTTCTTTTGTGTGTTTTTTTCAAAGCTATCTGCTGTGTTTAAACTGCTACTATTGATACAGAAACCACTTCCATGTCTGTCTCTCATTTTCTCTCCCCCCTCGCCACCCTCTATCTCTGTGCGGATTGATTCGCTATAGTGCGAACCGGTCGATCTACAGTGGTGCTTCGGGTTGTAGCCGATCGTGTTGAAAACATGATGCAGTGACAAGAACCTAAGAGCTACACGTTACTCTTGTAAACGGAAAATCAATTCTTCTTCTCTATAACCAAAGAGCTATTTGCGCTATTATTACCTCCCTTGGCTGCTTTCGCGCCATTTCGTCTGCATCGTTCATCCAGCTTGTCTTATTTAAATGTATTTACTGTATACTTCTGAACTTATTATCATATTAATCTACAAGAGAAAGTTTTAAAAACTTATAACAACAACGCCTGAATGTGTCTGAAAATGATTTATCTGACTGTTCGAACGTTGATTGACGAACTACTTTTTGTCGTTGATAGTTATCGATGTCAGTTAACGATTTATGTTCTTAGAGACACCATTAATTATATTGAAACGTATCACCATGCGCCATTGTCTAGAATCGTCTGCTCGTACGTGCAGTTAAATTATTTTCGATCTCCAGCCCAAATGTTTGCTCCTAATTTTGATCTGTGTTCATAAACATAACACATTTTGATTGTTACTATGATTTATAATGAGTTCATGCAATCTCGTCATTATTTTATGAGCAAATCCATTCTATGTCACATTGTCAAAACATCATTTGAAATAACGTCAGTTTAACTTACCTTCAAATCAACGCATGTACATTACGCTGTGTCGAGTGACCAGTGCCTATTGTTACACTCAGATAGTTTTTAGTCTCTCTTAAGCCAATCATTGAAGTGTATATGGCTGACCTATATACATGAGTTATATTCCAATGCCTTTATAGATTATATGTAGAGATTAGTTAAACTACAAATAAAACCTGATAAACGCTGCTGATAATTCCATTGTAAATACTAATAATACATGCAAGTATGAAAAGAATCGTATAAGTTCATTGTGGTTTAACATAGTTTTACGTTTATGCTCAGAATGTGCAAACTAGAGCAGCTGGGTCGATGTTTCCATCAGATTTTATGTATTTTGGTAAAGGGATGGGACGAGTAACAAAACATGTTTCAAAACTAAGAACATGGCCGGTTGTATTTTATTATCTTACATGTATTGGTGTGTGATTTAATGAAGTAGTTAAGTACAGATCAGATGGCGAAAATCTTGCTTTTTCCGCTTGACCACTGTGGACAATATTTGAACACAGACTAATCGCGGTGGATCTTTCGCCGCTGTCCACTGCGATGAAACTTTACTTCTGTTAATAGGAGTGATAAACAAGTTTGTTGCCTAATAAGATTAACTATATATAAACGTGTTCTCTCAGGAAGTGGACTTTGTCAGAGACGAATACCATATATTTAAGATGCTTTTTCCACCATTATAGTTAATGTTGCGGGTTCTTGTTCGAGCCTTTGAATGTGAAATGTTCAATAAGTAGCTACACTATGTATTGTATATCATCAAAATTGATCTTAAACTTGTTTGATAGTAAGATAAGTAACCAACACTCTAAGTGGGATTTGCATTAGAGGAACTGCGTTGGAAATAACATAAAAAGCCATTCTTCTCTTATCCTTGCGAACAATAACAACAAATACGAGGACATATCGTTTTCAGGGCAGCGTTTTTAGCTTAATTGTAGACTTGTAGTCGGGTGTGAAGAGGGGAGGGTAAAGATACCAGCAGAGAACTTACATTCACAACGTGCTGGATTCGTAGACTTCCCTCTGCTACCTGGAGATTGGACTGGCAACGAGGCACCTGATGAACGAAATTTGATTGAGTGAAAAATATACAGTCTGTATATCTTAACCGAATATTATATTGTTAGTATTCATTAAAACATTTACGTTTGAAGTTTTATTTGTTATATCCCATGAACACCAACTAGACCTCAGAAGAGTTGTTCACCGCAAGCTCTGCATTATCATGGATGAGCTTAATTATGTCTTGGTAGAACCAGTGATACGCGCACTGTGGGTCATGTCATCATGTAGCATTATGAAATAACTTGTATCAATAAAGGTTGAAACAATTGTAATAAGCCATCATTTGCTCCCATTTTTGTCGTAAGAAAGTAAGAAGAGATCCCATGAGAATTACCAACGATATTAAAAGTTTAACATCCTTTAGATAAAAGCAGACTAGGTAAATGTAAGTGTCAAACAACAACACAGAGAAGATACATAACGCACAAAAAGAAAAAAAAAACAGCAGTTACCGCATTGGAACAGTCAGTTGGCATATTACGTCTTAAACGTTTTATTTAAATTTTCTAAAAAACAGCAAATGTTCTTCGGAATATGTGAAAGACCATGCGTTCAATTAAGTTTTTGTTAATATACCCAAACATTGTGCCAGCACAAAATGCCAATTTGTCAAACAGTTAGTCCACTTACCAAAGAAAACAGAAATTTGCGTGAGGCGCCAACACAACCATAATGTTATGTGTTTTGATAAATGAAGTACTGCATATTTCTTTTTTTTATTATTTTGCGTCTCTGTACATGTATTGACTGTAATTATAGTGAAAACAATGGAACTGTTTTATAAAGTAAGCTACGGACTTACAGTTACAGACGTTCCCTTCTCCGGCGCTATAAAATAGTTCTATGTACATGTATTTCCATGATTTGATGTAAAATGAAAGACAGAGTCACAGTTAATACTCACTTGCAGAACAAATCCGTCATTATTTTTAGATCCAGTCCGTGTTAACTAATATATTTTCGTCAATATATCTACTGAGTTGATAAACGGATTCAATATATGTAAATAAATGGATCATGTTGGTAAAACTCTGTCTGTCTTTTGAACTGGGCACACGTGACCATTTTGAATGCTTACTAGACAAGTGTCAGCACCTTCAATGATTTCGACTGAAGCGACATCCATATTATAATAAGATACTTTGTCATAAGGGACACTAATAAGGATTAGAAAGCCCTTCCCACAAACACATGTTATATGTAAAATTGGTAATTAAATGCTTACATCTGAAATTTTACCTGAAATATTAATCTTTAGGTATCTACTTTCAGAAAATGCTGTTTTTGTTGGTTTATCATCCCGCTAACAGAATTCCAGTTTTGGGAATCGATGTCTACTTCGAGCAGATCATAGCTATCTCAAGGTGTAAAGCGGTCGTAAAACACCTGGCATGATACCACACCCAGTCACATTATCCTGACACAGGGTTCATCATTCATGGAACTAGCCTTATATTTGCTTTAGCGTTAGCAAACGAGCTATACCAGTAGCATTTTTAACGACTTTTATATTTCGCGACCCGGGATCATACCTGTGGCCTTCCGTTCTTGGAGCCGAATCTCTAGTAATAACGCAGGCAGGTCTGGCCTGTCAGGACCGACCCCAATGTTGGTAATGATGTCTCATTGCTCTAGTTTTCAGTTCTTGTTGTTATATTTGATTTGAGGAAATACTTAAGATGTGTGTATTGATTAACATATAATAAACTCAAATAATTCAAACAGATTTCAGGCAATAGCGTTGTCATCCACATTATTTGCGTTACGTGTTGATAGCACTACCCCTATTATCATATCTTTGCCCTTGAATTGTTTGGCGCCTTCTGTCACGGTCTCCTAATACATTAGCTAATTATTTCACTTTATGTTGAAATTATGCTTTTAGGAAATGTGTAATGTGTGTACCGTAATAGCTTATTTAGGGTGACGTGAAAGTCTATGGCATTTGTACATCTTGATAAGGGGCTTAATTTTCTGTGGTGTATACAAATGTTGGCCTTTTTTGCTGTTTTCATGTTAACACTCGCGCTAACAGCAGAAGAGTTACTATGGCAACGTCCATCTGTTAACAGTTTAGGAAAACCCCGATTAACGTCTGGGTAGAACCACAAACGCAGCGCCGGTCAGCTGGAAGACATTCTTATATGTCTTTGGATCTTGGATACTCGTTGATATTATTTTGCAACTTAATTGGTGAGAAGGTCTTCCAGCTGACCTACGATGCGCCAGTGCTTCTATCCCTTTGATCTTTCTCCACCATTACAGCTGGACCTTGCTATAATGAAAATATCAGTGTCCCTGCAATATTTCTAAAAGCAAAACAAAAGCATAAAAGCTAAGTAATATAGCCAGTTAACTGTAAAAAACATGTACTGTTATTGATAAAATGGATGATGGTAGCATTTCAGTTGTTGTTTTGGAGGTAAAAATGAAAGGCCCGTACCATTCGATTTATCAAACACCCACTGCAGATATGCTGTTTGGTCAATAGAAATATTGTTGGTGCTGATATTGCTGGTGGTTGTAATGATAATTAGGTTAATGATGATAACGATAATGCTTATTAAGATAATGGTGAAGATGTAAACGGTGATGCCAATGATACTTATGATGATGATGGTGATGATGATGATAATGATGACAATTCTTATTATAATGGAGGTAAGGATGGTGGTGGAGATGATTGTCGATGATGATGCTAATGATACTAAATATGATGATGGTGGTGATGCTTGTTTGGATGATGGTGATGGTGGAGATGATGTTGATGCTATTGACATTTTCACGTGTACCAACTATCTAATAAGAAGGAATCCCGATAAGCCAGCAGCGTTACTATTGCTGTTTGACGTCACATGTTTATAAACACTAGGCAGAATTGTTTAAAGGTATCGCATTGATGGGAACATAGTAGGAACCTCTGCCAAACCACTTCACTGCAGCTATGGGAGGTTATTTCGTATTTTCTTTTTTTTTATAATTTATATACCGTATTCCCTTTTTTTCATTTTTATACATTTCACTTTAAAACAAACATGGATTTCATACATGAATGTCATTTAAAGTAATATCCATTTCTGCAAAGAGATGAGCTTTTTAAAGATGTATGTGTTTATTAATGTTTAGCATTGTCTTATCACACATTCATTTAAATTCCTTAGCATAACATATCTTCTTTGTACAAAAACATTTTAATAAGTTTTATTGTAGGTATATATAATCTTTGGATACAAACGGCGTGCTCCGTGTAGCCCTGTCTCGCCATTTCGAAATATTGATTTGTGTTGAGACGGTGGTTCTACACAGAATTTTTCTCAATCAAAATGGCTACAGGTCTTCAATATGACCATGGTTGTGTCAGAGCGACAAATCCTTACACCAATCCAAGCCCGACCTTAAATGTATCAACTGAGCATGGATTGTTCGAAGTGACATAGTAACGTGAGGCATCTTGAGTTTAGGCATCGAACAGGTCTGTTCTTGATTACAAGTTTTTAGTCGAAACTGTGGAAAAAGTACATTTTCTGTCATGAACATGAATTGCTGAACCGCATAATCCCAAATATGATTAACTGAACTGTTTGTAACATAATAAAAAATTGTTATTTTTCATAGAAAAGTCAAGTCATTACATCGCCAAGGTTAGTAACAGCCTGTAAAGTATAAAGAACACGCATGCTTGGGTGTGAGTGTACATGGAGTCAGCTGACACCATGACACAGAGAACGGTCTAACATAATGACATAATACAAAGCATGAGATACTTGATAAAGATCCTGTCAAATAATTGAACAATAAGAAAATAACCCTAAATGAAAATATGACTACAAAGTAATTAGAGGGAACTTGTGGAAGGCTGTTACCATTTATACAATAGGTACAATAACGATAGGGGTGTTCTAAAAACAGAATAGAACAGAGGGTCTATACTTAATTAGTTATAAATTGCACATGAGGAAGACCTTATGTCGTGACATGTTGTTCAAAAAACAACAACATGAATCTGGTTTGATGACTTAATTGTTTCGTCATAGTGTTTTAATCACGAGTGTTTACTTCGTGCATTCATTGGTGGCGACAAAGTCACCGCCGAGGAGTGGGTGTTGACGCAGTAATCGCTGAGGAGTTCCGATTGCTCCCATCCCTAGTGAATAAATGCATTATGGTTGTTAGCGGCCTCGTGACAGTCGATGATTGCCTTATAATAATGACACGTACTATTTTGACAAGTTGTCAACGGTCAGGGTTTACCATGCTTCCATAGATCACAAAAAATGTTTTTGAAATACTGTTTAGCTTAAACATGGTTTGCAAGTGTTTTACTGCGACACCATGTCATTTTTATATTGAAATACACCAAGACGTGTTTGCATCGATTGTTTACAAACGTATTGGTAGTGTTAAGGGTTCTGCTAGCTGAACCGTTTACAATGGCTGGTATTTCGTCTTATAAAAATTGTGAGCTAGAAGAATTTAAGCTAAAAATAAGTTCTACAAAACTGTCTTTATTGTAAATACATGTATAAATGATATCTTACATCCATGTGTTAATATCTTGTGTCTTTTATTGGCCAACTTTGTTAGTAGCTCCTGTTTAGTGATTGTTGATTCGAATCCATGTGCGGTCATAACATATCTGGCGTCTTTAAAGTAATGCCAGGGAACTGCTGTAACGGTACCGTTGCTGTAACGATAAATGAATTAAACATCATGGCAGAAGCAGTTCTATAGCCCGTCTACATGCCTGTTCAAAGAATCGCATGCATAAATCTCCCTGCGTAAATATAGAAAGCCCTATGTTTTCATCACTCGAGTTCTAGACATGTTGTTTCTATTTTTAGCTCCAGCTCTCGAAAGTTGTTCATACAAACGTGAGTCAACGTGAACTCGATTCTGCATGGAATGAGCTTTCTGAGAGGTAGTAGGCGTATTATTAGCATCAGGAACACAACTGCTATCCTGGCCAGATTTATAGTAGAGTATATTAAAGGTGGTATCTGCAAGATTGGAGAGTTTATCTCAAACAATCAAATAAATTATTATTTGGAAAAAAAATGCCTTAAAATGTTGTAAATAAATGTGCTACACTTTAGTGAAACCTCACTTGTCAATTCCAAGATGATTTCCTATTTGCGTCACACTCTTTTTGGCTATTTTTTAAGTTGTGGGAACCAAGGGACTTCTTACTTTTGAGATCACGTGATATCATTAATCGGGTAATTCGCTGTGACGTTGATATCTTATTTATCAGAAATCCCAATGGTGGTTATATGTAGAATGGGAATTACTTGGCATTAAGAACGATCCCATTTGTATGTATACTGCATTGAACAATTCAGGCAGTGTTCTTAATCCTTTCTTAGACTAAATTGAGAGTTTGCAAATAGTATTCCGAAAAGAAAGGGGTAAGATAAATGTTTATTGTATTTGATATAGGCAAACTGTCGGATACGAACTTTAGGTGGGGCACTTTGTCTTTGTCAAATAGGCCTACCTGTGCTTATAGCTTACATGTACTGGTTTGTGAAGACTGGTCTAATAAAGATTTTGTCTAAAGTAAGTAATGATGACGTATTCCAATTTCAATAGACAGTATTAAGCTTGAAATCAATCAAACTGATGTTTCATCTTTTATAACTATAACTTTGGTGTAATATTGCAGTACCTTCACATATACAGGGCAGTAATAGGAATCTGTGCTAGGGACCTTTCGTTGTTTGCTTCTAGGTCAAACTGTCGGATCATCCCCCTGATTGATAGCAGTATGTTGAATGTGTAGTCATATTGTTTATGTCTTTCTCAAACCTTTTTAACGTTTGCCCAGTCAGGAACATTGGTGGTAATATGTAAATTGGTTGTAGAAAACGTAGAATGATTATAGACTGATTCTTTTTTATAAAGACTGATTTTTTTATATAAAGACTAGTAATAATGAAGGTGGTACCAGATACGTTCAGTCAGATTTAATATTTTATGTAATGTAATATTTTGGAATTTCAAACACAATATCCTTAATTAAAAAGGTGTTGCATCCCCCCCCCCCCCCCCCCCCCCCCTCCCCCACACACACACAAACCCCAAAACAAAACAAAAAACAACAACAACAAACAAAAATCAACAACAGCACGCGTGTTAATGTTCTAGATGTGTGTGGGGAATTATCGTGTAATACATGAAACATGATATCAGGAAGGAGAGATCAGCCGCAGTATAGGCATTTTTGTTGATATTTTTTTACAAACTCATCGATAAGAAACCATATTTCCCAGAGTATCCTATTTGTATAGAGTAATGAATAACAACAAAACAACAAATTCGTGGCGAAATTCTGTCTTGGAAAGATAAAGCATCACATCATATTTCAGTTCTACATTAACCGGAAATTTCCATTAGGTCTAAAATAGATTAAGAAATAAGGAAAAATCAGAAACGGGTACTTCAAGTTTATATTAAGTAGTGATGAAATTCGCCTTAACAAAATTAGAAATGCACGTATGACCGGTGCACATCGCCATAAACCATGATGAAAATACAATGTTATCGTCACATGTACCTTATATGAGCGAATCGTCGGGTACTGCCGTTAGTCAAAGTACCGTAATATGACATAACGACCCAAACTGTAAGTGGTAAATATATATTTAATAATACTATTACAACACAGGTATTCATATTATAACACTATAGATGTTCAAAGTAAAACACAGTCTGATAACGTTAACAGAGACTGTGTTTTAGAGCCGAGCTTAGTATTCAAAATATATTTCAATTTTCGGATAGTTCGTTAGTCATTTATTATTTTGTTTGTATAAATGTAACTGTCATCGAACCTTTAAATGCTCTTTTAGTTGCTAAAGATATGCATTGAATGTCTTAGAAATTGTAAAAAATATGGTAAAAACTTGTGAAGCTTTAATGAATGTCGTGCTTGCCAACGGATTGTTCTAGAATCTCTAAACCGTACTTTACAATCGTGCTGTTTGTTGGGCTTTTCAGTTATAGTAAAAGTGTAATACGTTTGAAGTTTTAATGATAAATGTTTATTCCTTACAGAAAAAAAACCTAGATTGTGTCATACTTATGACTGCCTGTCAAAACGATGGAGTGCGGGGTCGTGTTTGGTCATTTATCCAAGTTATGTAGGTAATTTTTACGTGCGGGGTTTGGGGTCGGGCGGCGAAGGCAGGGCTGTGAATTAAATCATTTAGAAATGAGATCACATACAGGTCGTTTTTTTTCTAACAGCAGCACAGTTTACAGTCTGCAGAGCAAACGATTTTTTTCCGTCACATCACAACCATGTCATTTGTTCGCCATTGCAGAACCAAACTATTGATTCCTTCATCGATATCCTTTTATTAACTTGGACACCTTATCCAGTATTACATCATGCAGTAATAAACGTGTATTCATATTTTCTAGTACCAAGACAAAACCACGCCGTTCTATTATGCAAGGCCTTGTATTTACTACGACAAACCAGCGCCGTACGATATTTCTCTACTCTCCCCGCCAATATGGGAGCTTAGATTTGTCACAGGTCTCTTGACGACGCAAAGCAAGTTTTCTAAAACTATTGATCACTCCTGTCTCTGAGGTTTCCTTCGCTGCTGTGTTTCAAACTTGTATATATAGATTCGATTGGGTGGGGAAGGTGCTTGTGTTGTGACGACATTTTCCGATCGTTTCCTACTCTTTCCCATTCGCTCCATTCTCGATCAGCCAGCCAGTTCCCGAGATGTGTAGACGTAGTATTGATCCCCATTGCCGCAGAATATCGGTTTCTATTTTTAGACTCATTCGGATAATGTGTCATCGCATCGCATATATTATGGCTTTACAAACCGTAATATGTATATCGCCAAAATGATCATTTGCCTTTATGCCAGCAAGGATACAAAGTCAATATATTGATATAGTATTATTTAAAGAAATAAACTAACATAGTGCTTTTGTTTTATACTGTATATGGCTTAATCGCTCCCCGAAAGGACACTGTATAAATTCTTCTAACCATTTTACCGATACCATATGTAAGTGAGGGAAGCAAGGGTGACAATTATGCGAATGGATTCTTTATTAGAGCTACTTGTGTGAGCCTTCGTGGTGATACGCATATTTTGCTCATGTCATAGTACAGCGTGCACTCAAATGTTCATTAAAGGGTCTAATATTGTTGTAGACTTAAATGCCTAGCACGTGTAAAGATGTCGGTAATTATCTATGCTTAAAAGAAATCAACATTGTATTAATTGTTTCTGTCAAGTCCTCCGTCACGTTTAATATGTGTATTGTCGAATAATGATGCCCTTCTTATATGCACAGTGATGTTTCAACCAAATTGGCATCACAGTTTAGCCTAAACTTTGTACATAGCGGATAGAACCACGTAATAGTCAATTTATATTTATATTTGATAATTTATTGTAGAGTATCATTTATCGGTACAGCCAATCAATGTGCTGTTTACGACTGACATATATGCATAACGAATATTTACGTATGCGTGGTTCCAAACTTTAACTAGGTTGTTTACTTTGAAATATTTATACGTAGTTCAGAACCATTGTGCCACGTTACATTCTCAAACTACAGCAAACTCTTTTGAACGGCAACATGTTCACATATAATCTAATGATTAGTGGAAAATGGTTTAATATGTATTCGTTTCAGTTTAACGAAGTTTAACGTTTTGGGGGCAAAGATTTATAGGATTTTATTTTGACCATCTGTGACTATGTCTCTTAATGCCGTGTTCTTTTGCTATTATGCACGCCATCGTACCTAGAGTATGAAAATGTGTTATATATACACATCTTTTGGCAAAATTTTATCAAAAATTTCAAAATATCTAACCTATTGTATTTTGTGTCTGTTTTGTTTGTTCTATTTTATGACACGAGTTTTACATGCACATTATCGCTAGTAATTTCAGGCATGGAAAATATCTGTCTGTGGTTTTTCTTCGTAAATCGGCGGTGTCCGCTCCAGTCCAAACCCCGTATCCTGGCATACCAATCCGAATGTGTACTTCAGAAATATATATAAGGTTAAATGGGAGAAAGTAGCCTATACACACAGCGCGACATGGCAGCTGAATACACCAAACTGCATGTTTGTCAATAATAATTGAACAGAAACTGGGAGAGAAAATGATGCCGGAGAGATAGAGAGAGGGAGAGAGAGAGTGAGTGAGTGAGATTCTCAAACTTTATTACATATAGTGTAAGATTTATTAAATGTAAGTCTAACTTTCGCTTATTATTGTTTCATTACACGTAAAAAAAATATGCTACAACTTATTATTTATATCCAATAAATAGTTAATTAAAATTCACCATCCAGTTTTAATTAAACCATTATACTATTTTTTTCGTTTTAGTTTATGGCTTATATGCATGTCCAAAATTGATTCAGATAGCATGCACGTGTTCTACCGGTTCCTTGTTTTAATAATTATACACCCAACGACAATTATGTAAATGGCGGAAACCAACTATACAAATGGTGAAAAATGACTGACGCACCGTCGGTGCCAACTTGCAGAAAAAATACGATTGGAATTTTGCGCAAGCCTAATTGTTTTATTACTCCGTATTTGCGTACAGTCCTCACTGTAACATGAGAAACCATTATCTTGAGATGATAACTTAATTGTGTAGAAAAAGCAAGAATTGTTGCACTTATACGCACAAAGCGTTCATGGAGTCAAAGGCCAGTATTCACATTCTATTCATAAGTAAGAATTGTTCAAGTCATAGATTTCAATGCACACTATTTTTATTATGTATTTAGCTACCTATTTATATTTTTGTATGACACTTTAACTTAAGCCTTTTTGTTGGTATGAAAATTGTGCCTTGGGCTTAAGTCGTGAATTAGGCTTTAATGGTTCATGAATATGGTCCTATATCTCATCTGGGAAATGATTCTGCAAATGAGACTTTATTGCAATTCTCGGTTACGGTCTGCAGCTAACGGGGCTTTTTAAAAATCAGAAAAATGATTCTCTGACCAAAAAATAAAGTTTGATAAATGTGAAGTTGCTTTACCTTACAAGTTACAAATAAGTGTTTCCTGAGTGTTTTCGGGACGAAATACAAATTACAGATATATAATTTACGCCAAATAATAGTTTATTACAATTCTGGATTTACTGCAATTCTCGGTTCACCGTGCAACCAGTTATGAAAAAAAAATGCAAAACGAGTTAAAACAAGTGTAGCAGTCATAAAAAATCTCTTCGTGCATGTCATCTATGTCATCCTTTAAGGGATGTTGTGTGTATTTTCTTTTAAAGTACAATGAATTTGTCGTTCTTCAATTCCATCTACACATGAACGCGATGCTACAATCATCTACACGTTTTCGCTGTCATTTTGATCTTTATTCAAAAATTTATTTTCAATAACAATCAAGATTTTTTTTATTGTTCTTTTAATAGAAATAATACTTCACTCTCTCCAAAATATCATGTTGATATTATTTTTAATTACGTAACTACTTTCTTTGAATGCCATCACAACTTGTCTCAGAAATAGATCATCGCTTGGACTGTCTTGTTTCAAATAGTTTTGTTTTCTTTACATTTACATTACACTAATGTGTAATATAGTAATTACCGTTTCTGTGTAAAACGATTTATTGTCAGCAATTTTTGAAAAGTATGCTATGTCCATAATCCTTTGAGCGCTTTGATACAAACTGACAGTTCAGTTTGGTGTTGACACATTATCTGTTATAAATTTCTTATAAGAGCAATTAAACCATGATAAACACCCACCTAGTACTCCGGACGACTTAATGTGTGGGTTATTATCAATATAGGTCATACGTATGAACGAATTTAATGTCTATTTATTTTAACCTACATTCTGATTGGTCGGTTAGGTTTATGTTACACGTGATTGTTTTATGCTTAATAACCCTTGCTTTGACCGTAGGACCAACTTTTCATATAATAAATCAACTGGAAAAAAACGAAGTCTTACAAACTATGGAATATTCTTTTGATTAGAATTATGACTTTTGGAAGGATGAATTACTGACAGCTAAACTTTGCATTTCTTTTCTTTTCATTATATAAAAATGTACTTTCCTTGCTTCATGTGAGCATTGTTGATCATTGGCGCCTCTCTGAAGAGCGGTGTCTTTTATGGAATACATTTTTTATGGGGACGACAGTGTAGCTGCATAAACAGGAAATCGCAACTGTTCTGTGTGACTCTTTTTAGGGAAAAGACCTGAGTATTCCGTATTTGTAAACATTGTAGCTTGCACCGATAATGTGTAGCTTGCAATTATAAAAAAAGTAGTTGGCACTTAAAGGAACTCGCAGCTGTTTGGCAAAGCATTATTAAACAAAAGAAACCGAGTAAACCGATGTTGGCAATTCAGCTTGTAAACAAAGATGTATCAGAGAACAAGGAAAGCATGCAAAGTAGCATTTATTCTGCCTCCAATCAGAGTTATCGTTCGTTACTGTCAAATGTACAGTAGTCAGGAATCTAAAAAGAAACCACACATTAAAAACCTCTTTATCTTTGTTGCGTCTAGAATTTTGACGTCCATGGCCGTGGGCCTGTTGCACGTATATGTGAGAATAACGAATGATAACTCTTCGAAGGAGGACATTGTTACGGATCAACGTAATCAGCGTGAGATGGGGGTGGGGTGTAAAGTTTCCAGAGGAACTAGAGAACCCTCTCTCTGGATCATGTAAAAATCGATGTTGATTATTGTGTTATGCTTTCACAGTGAGGGCAACACTAGATGTTACATAGCTGGACGCTGTGTCAGATTGGATTAAACATATTAGAATTTTGGACATCCCACTCATTAGTCATAGTTAAATGTATTATTAAGCCACAATGTAATCCTTTTTATTATTATAAAACCCGCCGCAACTTAAACAACATCAGTTTTCTTTGCTTTCAGTCTGATGCAAAGATGGTGTTAGATGTTATAGCGAGAATGGAGGACACCGAACCATTTTCAGAGGATTTGTTGGCCGCCATGAAGAGACTTTGGCAAGACGCCGGTGTCCAGGAGTGCTTTGGCCGCTCGAATGAATACCAGTTGAACGATTCAGCGAAATAGTGAGTGATATTGGTTTTAAACGCATATTTACCAATAAAAAGATTTAAATTAACAGTGATGTATTGTGGATTTTGTGAGAAAAAAATCGAGTCATATGATATAATGAAACAGTAAGTGGCGATATAAAAATATCGCTGACCGATTCAGCTCACAGTAAGAGACCCTTTTTTCAATATCTATTCAAACGATTCAGCGAAACAGTGACACCTTTTTTCTCCAAAAATACCGTTAAATGATTCAGCTAAATACAAAGATACATTAAAATCCGGTAAGTTTATTTAGCGAAATAGAAAGTGACGTTTTTCGTAAATCCAGATAAACAATTTCGCGAAACAGTAAAAAGTGACATTAAAAATCCAGGAAAAAAGGTTCACCGATTGGGTAATTGACACACGATTCAACGAAATAGAAAGTGACCCTTTTTCAACAACCTAGGTTAACAATTTAGCAAGTCAGTAAAAGTATGTCAGTTTTCCCTAAAATGGCTGCATTTCTAAAAATGCAAGTTACATGATTCATAACAATAATTAGTAAAAATATCAGTTATCCAGCTACACACTTTTTTATGAAATAGGTCAAAAAAGTACGGCAGCATATTTTTCCAATGATTTCAAACATAACGCTTTTGTTATCGTCGAAGAGTTGGTGAAAAGGCGGCTATGTCCTAATGTTTAACGTCTTAACTTTCAAAATAGAAGTGTACAACTAGATCGTACAACTATCATACATACACACGTGATATACTTCGTGCAGTGGAAAGCTTTTTGGCTTGTGCCAAAAAATTTTCATCTGGCCCTGACGCGAGTTGAAGCCGTTGTTGTGCTATTGGAATTAGCGATTGTTTAGCGAACTGCTAAATGTCGGCAGATGATGGTGATGATGATGGTTCATTGTTATACAGATATAATGATAATGACGATGATGAATGCTGATGATTATTATTAATGCTGCTGATGATGATGGATGCCTATATATATAGTTGATCTCATATCTTCTTTATTTCAGTTTCCTCGATGACCTTGACCGACTGGGAGGCAAGGACTATATGCCGACAGAACAAGATATTTTGAGAACCAGAGTGAAGACAACTGGAATTGTAGAAGTCCACTTCTCATTTAAAAATTTAAATTTTAAGTAAGTTTTCTTATGTTTTCCCTCCAGCTTAAGACATGGTATAGATGCACTGGTTGAACACTCATTAAAATACTTCTTATTGAGTTCCCCTTTAACAACCAGTTTTTAAATAAATAGATGTTCGTTGTTTCAACAAACGCTTTAAATAGATGTTTAACACATTCTTTGTTTCAACAATCGCTTCAAAATTATTGTTAGCGATTTTTCTATTTCAATAATTGTTTAAAAAAATGTTAGCTGTGTCGTCTATTTTTCAATGACGAGTTGTCAACATCGCCCACCCCACGATAACTAGCAGATCAGCGAGATGTTTGTATCACTGCAACAGGAGATTTCGACAGTTAGACACTTAACTAGGGAATAAATATATACGTTGATCAGTATATTCATATATTAAGTGTAAGAGCCTTTAACCAGTTACAGAATTTATAACCGGTTAACATTTTCTAATGTAGGTTAATGCGTTAACCGTTTTAAGACAATAATGTCACTCCCATGTTAGGAACATTTGTTAAAACGTTGTCAAAAAGGCGCTTATTTCTTTTTAAATTACAGCGTGTTTTTTTTTACTGAATAAAGGGAGATGATTAAGCATTACGACGACAAAAAGGACAATTTTTCGTGGCTTTTGTTGTTTTGTTTGAAAATCACGTATTTGCCTTTTAATTTATGCGTTTATATACACAATGGTTTGATAGTATGCTGTATTGTTACTCACTGCCTTACACATAATGTTTTATTTATGGGATAGCTGATAGGAAGTGGTGGGCAGCTAACAATGTGCATACGTTGATTTGTTCCAGGTTATTCGATGTAGGCGGTCAGAGGTCTGAAAGAAAGAAATGGATCCACTGTTTTGAGGATGTTACAGCTATTATTTTCTGTGTGGCTATGAGTGAATATGACCAAGTCCTACACGAGGATGAAACTACTGTAAGTATTCAAGTTACACACAAAATATGCACTATATAAATGCATGGCAGATATACACAAAAACTGAGTAAAAGTGCACATTATTTTTAAGAAAAAGAAGAATAACACACGACATGAGGAAAGGGCATGATACACATACTTTTGTTATAGAAAGGGACGTAACGAACATATGTCAATAGAAAGAGGCTTAGAAAAATAGATGTGAAAGTCGTAAAATGAAGACTACACCTCACCTGAATCTGATTTGGTCATATTACACCCTGCATGTAATATATACACAGTAGCTAAGCAAAGAACTAAAACCACACGTATATTTAAACACAAAGTTAAAAAAAACTAAAGTATGACAGGAATACCAGCTAAATATTATCAATCATTGTAGTAAGGCTGTACAGAGTAGGCCTATGCCACAGGGAGCCATAACACGTGTTATACGACAGACAGGGCAATAACACGTTATACGACAGAGGAGCCATAACACGTGTTATGCGATAGAAAGAGCCATAACACACGTTATACGACAGAAAGAGCCATAACACACGTTATACGACAGAAAGAGCCATAACACACGTTATACGACAGAGGAGCCATAACACGCGTTATACGACAGAAAGAGCCACAAAAAGCGTTATACGACAGAAAGTACCATATCACACGTTATACGACAAACAGAGCCATAACACATGGCATATACAGAAAGAGCCATATTACACGTTAGTCGACAGAATGAGCCATAACACACGTTATACTACAGAAAGTGCTATATCACACGTTATACACATACAGAGCCATATCACACGTTATACGACAGAAAGTTCCATACCACATGTTATACACATACAGAGCCATATCACACGTTATACACATACAGAGCCATATCACACGTTATACACATACAGAGCCATATTACACGTTATACACATACAGAGCCATATCACACGTTATACACATACAGAGCCATATCACACGTTATACACATACAGAGCCATATCACACGTTATACACATACAGAGCCATTTCACACATTATACACACATACAGAGCCATTTCACACATTATACACACATATAGAGCCATATCACACGTTATACACATACAGAGCCATATCACACGTTATACACATACAGAGCCATATCACACGTTATACACATACAGAGCCATATCACACGTTATACACACATACAGAGCCATATCACAAGTTATACACATACAGAGCCATATCACACGTTATACACATACAGAGCCATATCACACGTTATACACATACAGAGCCATATCACACGTTATACACACATACAGAGCCATATCACAAGTTATAAGGAAGAAAGAACCAAATCAGAAGTTACACAACAGATACGTTCATAATACACATAGTATATAACAGATAAAATCATAAAACACACAGTCTGCCACATATATGTCTTAATATAGACACGTTGTTTAACAGATACAGCCACAATACACACGATATAAGACATACAGTCATAAAACACACAGTATACGATATACACACAGATTATATGACATACAGCCAAAATACTCGGGTTATACGACATACAGTTATAAAAACATAGACACGTGTATACAACAGATATAGTCATAATACACCCAGTTTCTGTCATACAGCCATAATATACACAGTTTTACAACTGATACAATCATAATGTGTACATAATACCACACAGTCTCAATATGCACAAATTGCTCAACAGATACAGCCATAATACACAAAGTATACGACGTACAGTCATTAACGCATATTGTACGACATACAGTTATAATTCACAAAGTATATAACAGATACATACTATAAATACGTATTACACTCATAATACACACGGAATACAACAATTACATGGATAATAGACATTATATATCATAGTATACGACATATAGTCATAAAACACAGAGTATACGACATATACAGTCATAAAACACAGAGTATACGACATAGTTATAATACACAGAGTGTACGACATATAGTCATAATGCATAGAGTTTACCATATACATGTACAACCATAATACACAGAGTATACGACAGGTGTATACGGCATATGTAGTTATAATACCACATACAGTTATAATACACAGAGCACACGACATATTATCATAATGCATATGGTATTCGACATTTATATGATAAAAAACGAGCAGTTATAACACGTTGTTACTGTCTTACATACTAATGTAAATACTGAAAGGTTACGAAACAAACTGCTACTAACTCAGCAGAAAATAGTGCATACATATGTTGCTTAAACCTGGTTTAATAATTATGTGAAGTAATTTTCGCATAGTCCGTTTGAAGTCCGCCGGGGATTTATGCCAGTGACCTATGTGATCAAGGTAAATGCTATGACCGGTTGGGTGGTCTCTTTTTGCCGAGGTAACCCCGTCCCCGCAAAAACCTTGGGAATGGGTTCAAGTTGTGCTAGAAATACTAATGTGAGAACTCATATGTTGTCTTCTTCTATGATTAGATATGATGATCCGACAAATGTCTGGGTAGAATCTTCGACGCGCCAAGTTGCAACTAACGCACCGCACTTCGTCTTCGAAAAATATTTTACCCAACCGGGACTCAACCTTACGATATTGGGACTGATCACTACAAGCGACATTTACAGGTGGACCAGAAGCGCACCGCCAATTCATTTTGCATAAAAATGGTTGCCCAAAACATGGCATTTCTGAGAATTATGACAAATATCGCTGAAATCTATCAGATAGTCATACCTTAGCTGTGCATTTTCGTTATGTTCTTTTAGTGTTTCGTTTATTTATTATCTTTTTATCTTTTCCAGAACCGTATGCAGGAAAGTTTGAAGTTGTTTGATTCCATTTGCAACAACAAGTGGTTCACCGACACATCCATCATTTTGTTCCTGAATAAAAAAGATCTTTTTGAGGAAAAGATCAAGAAATCATCCCTAACTGTCTGTTTTCCGGAGTATACAGGTAAGCTTTCTCGTCTTCTGATTGTCTGTTAGAGTATAAGATATTTTGAACAAGGAACACTGATGGTGTCAGAGAATATAAGCTCTTACCATGTAAACAATGATGGTGTCAGAGAATATAAGCTCTTACCATGTAAACAATGATGGTGTCAGAGAATATAAGCTCTTAACATGTAAACAATGATGATGTCAGAGAATATAAACTCGTACCATGTAAACAATGATGGTGTCAGAGAATATAAGCTCTTACCATGTAAACAATGATGGTGTCAGAGAATATAAGCTCTTACCATGTAAACAATGATGGTGACAGAGAATAAAAGCTCTTACCATGTAAACAATGATGGTGTCAGAGAATATAAGCTCTTACCATGTAAACAATAATGGTGTCAGAGAATATAAGCTCTTACCATGTAAACAATGATGGTGTCAGAGAATATAAGCTCTTACCATGTAAACAATGATGGTGTCAAAGAATGTAAGCTCTTAACATGTAAACAATGATGGTGTCAGAGAATATAAGCTCTTGCCATGTAAACAATGATGGTGACAGAGAATAAAAGCTCTTACCATGTAAACAATGATGGTGTCAAAGAATGTAAGCTCTTAACATGTAAACAATGATGGTGTCAGAGAATATAAGCTCTTACCATGTAAACAATGATGGTGACAGAGAATAAAAGCTCTTACCATGTAAACAATGATGGTGTCAGAGAATATAAGCTCTTACCATGTAAACAATGATGGTGTCAGAGAATATAAGCTCTTACCATGTAAACAATGATGGTGTCAGAGAATATAAGCTCTTAACATGTAAACAATGATGGTGTCAGAGAATATAAGCTCTTACCTTGTAAACAATGATGGTGTCAGAGAATATAAGCTCTTACCATGTAAACAATGATGGTGTCAAAGAATGTAAGCTCTTAACATGTAAACAATGATGGTGTCAGAGAATATAAGCTCTTACCATGTAAACAATGATGGTGTCAAAGAATGTAAGCTCTTACCATGTAAACAATAATGGTGTCAGAGAATATAAGCTCTTACCTTGTAAACAATGATGGTGTCAGAGAATATAAGCTCTTACCATGTAAACAATGATGGTGTCAAAGAATGTAAGCTCTTAACATGTAAACAATGATGGTGTCAGAGAATATAAGCTCTTACCATGTAAACAATGATGGTGTCAAAGAATGTAAGCTCTTAACATGTAAACAATGATGGTGTCAGAGAATATAAGCTCTTACCATGTAAACAATGATGGTGTCAAAGAATGTAAGCTCTTAACATGTAAACAATGATGGTGTCAGAGAATATAAGCTCTTGCCATGTAAACAATTATTGTGTAAGAGAATATAAGCTCTTAACATGTAGTTTGTGTGAAAGCACTCAAAGGATTATGGGTAGCACAGCCATGACATCTCTTTCATTCATAACTGTTTTCAGTTTAGATTACATGATTTGAGCACTTGACATTACGTGTTATATGTGATTAAACACTCTCCGAAATGCAAATAAACGTTTAATTAAAAGGAAACGTATACCTATATAAATTCACGGAACTTTTTTTCAATGCGGAAGCACAAATCCTTTAAATCGGCTAGGTTGTGAAGCGTCAACGTACAGAGGTGACTAAAATCGAGTAACGTCATTGTCTATGTATAGAATGAGTAGTAAAAAACATGCAATACGAAAAAAATATTATGAAACATAGGTATTATTTATTTTTTGTATAGCTTTATATCCTTGTGTGTTTAGGCGCTATTTTCAGATAACCACCAGGTACCTAATCATGTTATGATTTGTTTCAATGATTCTCTTAACTTAAATTTGTATTTGGACTTGTTTCACGTTTTATCGTTCAATCGGCATATTTATGTTTCATTGTTATCCTTATAACTTTATTTCGGACGATGTTTAATCATGTGTGTCAATTTTTATTCTTATTTATTAGTTTTTCATACAATAAGCTAATATAAGATTTGTTTGTCACCCAACTCTAGGCAAGACTACCTACGAGGAAGCCGCCGCATATATTCAGGCACAGTTCGAAGCGAAGAACAAAAGTTCAACGAAAGAAATCTACTGCCACCAGACCTGCGCCACGGATACCAACAATATTCAATTCGTATTTGATGCTGTCACTGACGTGATTATCGCTAATAATCTAAGGGGGTGTGGCTTATATTAGATTCACGTGCAGTCACGTGACTCCTCGAGTCTTTAGTGGTCTGGGGCCGTTTTCACATGTACCTGAAGTATTCCCTTAAATTGAGAGTTTCCTTAATTTAACGTTAGTAAAACGAATCCCTAACACTTAAGGTTTATTCAAAAAGCACATGAAATATTTCCTTATGGGATATTTATTGAGGTTAAAACTTAAGTTTAATGTGTTTATTTTTCAACCGATGCTATTCAGATCCTGGACTTTTTCCATGTCTAGTTGTAGAAACGGAAGAGCAATTTTGCTTTGCTTGTAGTTTCGTTAAGGGAACAAATGTGTCCAATTTTAAGGGAAAACTTTTTAGGTGGTGGTACCAAGCTTCGACGTGTGCAGGATGTTGAAAGAATTAAAGAAGAAATCTAAAACGACTGTCTAATGGAGTTTTCAAACGAATGTTGGGGTCATCTGTTGAGGTACCTTATACCAACCTTATACCATATAAGGCAAACAAACGAGGTCATATGGCAAACAGGAGTTTAATTCTATTATAAGGCGCTTGGTCTCGAACCTGTTTTTGAAGGGAAAATATACAAACAACTGACAAATGTGACCTTGTATGGACTCTAATGGGAAAACTTTGTTTTCTCATTTAACCTTAACATTGTCCTTATTTGTTGTGAGGGGAAAACTTGGATCGGCTTCGTCAACGTGCGTGGTGGTACTATATACTAGCAGATGTCACTTTTTTCATTCACTGTTTAACGGCCTTGGAAAAGTAGAAACGTGACTGACTAATTGCCGATTACACAGACCCTGAACAAGTAGCAGACGATGAAGACAGTTTTGTGGCGTTTACACAGTGTATAACTTTTATATTGATGTTATGATGCTTTTTGTGACTAGATATTTATTCGTGACGTACGACCAAACAATATGCGCGCCCAACATGCGATATCTCTTCTCTGCAGTCTACTACCCGCCTAGGCTGCCAAGCCGAAGTCCGGGGTTCGAGCCCTCCACCCCGATATTTCTGCCCCCCTAATGGGGTTTCCGGCTCCTTTGGTCGATCTGCGAAACATTTTTATAGCAAACGTCTAATTACTTCATCAGACTTCCTGTGAATTCACATCACAAAAAACAAACAAACTATGGTCGGGCAGTTTTAAGATTCAGTCAGATGTACAATACTGGGAATTTTTTCCTCCTACTATCTATTTCCACTGACGTTCGGTACGACAATACAATGAAATCTACCAAAGTAAATGTGAAACAGGATGAATATTAAACAGTTATTAAATATGATATATTAATTATTTTGGTAATTACCTCAAAATTGCTTTAATAAGCAAAAATAAACGGTAAAAAATACACCATTAAACAAATCACTGATTATTCTGCATTTCTTTTTCGGCCGTAATAACGTGTATAAACAAGTCAACAAAGTATACATTTACACCGATGACTGTCTGCTTTTATTTAAATCTAATTTAGTACAACCATACTAGCGATGACAAACGCAACCCCACATTGCCTATGTTTTATGTGATCCGAAAGGTTTTATGTCTTTGAATGATGTGAATTCATACTTTCTCATATTTATACAACAAAATTGTCTTTTTTTTTTCGATTTTTTTCTCGAACGTTTTTTTTTTCGAACGCCTTTTATATGGATTTTTTTCAATAGTTGCTGCTATGTGTTTTACTTTAGAAACATTTTGTCACATTTGGATAAATCAGTTATTTAATGTCAAACTTTTTGAAAAGTTTTGTCACCTTTTAAAATTTTCTGTTAAATTGTTTTATATACATAACAAGTCAGTTAATTAATGTCAAATCTTTTAAAACGTTTTGTCACATTTTCAAATTTTCTGTTAAATTGATTTAATATACAAATAACAGAATGAATTTTTTAATTGAATATGTTGTCTTTTTTTACGAGAAATCTAACATTTTATTTAATTCTAGTATTCTGTGTTTCATAATAATAATTGATTACTGTATAAGAGTGAATGTGGCGATCGTTCTACAAAGTCAAATTATTCTTGACTTGATTGTTGTCGATTTTAGATTTAAAATTTCATTGGCGTAAACTGTTGTGTTTGTTGTATCAACAGGTCTTTTTCTACAATTACCTATATGATGAATTATTTTGAGCACAAGTTAAGAACAACAACCAAACCAAGTTGTCTACTGGAATGTTGTTTTATACAAACCCGTTTCCTGACTGTTAGTTATAATTGGTGAGATATTTAATCTTAAAATCCATGACTTTTGTGATACATGTAGGGGTAACCGACACTTGTACTTTTACATGTTTGTAACTCAATGTTAAAACGTGGTATTTTTATGCTTAAGGTCCGGTTAACCGCGCAATTTTCCATCTAGCAAATACGCAATCTTCCTTGCATATAATTTTATACATCAAGCATATAGGCTATGAATTCTCATAATTTATATTTCATTTTTTTTTTTTGTTTTACAAGCGCTTGAAGTACGCTGGTGAAGAAATTTGCATAAAGTTAATGAATATTCATTATCGATAAATACAACATTCGGATATACCCGCCTTTGTCCCTTGCACCTGTTGGTGATTGCTATGACAACAGGCGCATACGCACATTTTGACCTGAATTGACTCAGAATGGGTATACGGTTGGAAGAATGGCATGTGTTTTCAATTTATTCGTACATTGTTAAACTGACTCATGTTCTGCATTTTAGATATGTCAATTTTTGTATGTTTGCCACATGCAACCATTTACAAACACAATGCTTATTGTAAAGTTTGTGAACACGTGTCGTACATATTTGGAAAAATGGTTTGTAACAAATTTAGGCGATGCTGATATGGAAACACTGAAATGGGCAAGTCACGTGGTATAGTCACGTGGTACGTGACCAAAAGTGTAAATGACGTGTACCTGTTGATGTTATGGCTATATATTCATATAATATTCTGTAAAAAATAGCTGAGCTATAATTTTAAAATGGTTTGTATTTCGATTGTCTTTCAAGTATCTTGTCTCGTAGTTGTCAACAAAAGCATAGAAATCGATGTTTGGACCAAATTTATGGGGATTTGTTTACGAGGAATGTTGGCTAAATTTACATAAGTGTTAAAAAACTTTATGATAAAAAGATAAGCGAGGGATAAGGTATAAAATATAAATGCAAGTTGCAATATAGCTTTTGTTTCTAAATAAGGCAAAATCACTTTGTTCTTCAGCAATGTAGTTTATACTTCGACACCGACAATGTGGTCCATTGGTGATATAGAAATTGTCTCCCTTGTTAGGTTATATCTAATGTAGTCCAAACAGTAGGTAGGTTCTTTTAGTTGGAATTCTTGGACTTTATCGCCTGCTCCTTTGCAAATGGTTCAATTTCAAACAGTAATAATTATTACTTTCGCATAGATATAAGCTTAAAATTCTTTTATATACTTATAGAGATATGTCATTTAAACAAGAAAATGGAAGTGTTTGTTGATAATAGTTAACATGGATATCACAAGAAAGGCAGAAAAGTCAACATACACTCTAAGGAGTATAAGCATAAAAACGAGTAATCCAAATGACAGGACCTACATGCATTTAGGCATTATACAAGGGAGACTATCCACTGACGTCTCCCGTCTAATATAACTCAAATCACACAGCCTTCAAATAAAATGAAATGTTTGTGCTAAGTAGTTGGTATCGAAGCTTCATTGGCTTGCTAAACACGATTACTTCATGAAGACGCGTAAATATGTATATTGTAATATTATTTGAAAACTTTCATGTTTATTGTAAGTTCAGAATGAGTATTTACAGGAAGTGTGTATGGTGACGTACTCTAATTGCACCCCTCCGAATTCTGCTTCTTTTTTACGGAGGGTGTGCGCATGCGTATTTGATCTATTTTATATGACGCTTATATATGACGTCATTAACTCACGCATTTTATGTATTTTGTCTGATGACATTGTTGTTTAAATGCGTATGTATGGAATATACATTTTGCTTAGGTAAGTCGATGTCTGGACTGAATGGTTTTGTTACTTGGTATATGCTTTTTGAAACCTAGATTTGTGAAGTTGTGTTTGGCAGTCTATTACTCTCATTTATGTCAAAGATTGTTTATATAACGCCTAAAGCACTTTTGCTGCTGAAAAGTTGTAATAACAGTTCATTGGCGGAATACCAGGATCCTTTAACTTACCAAAACAACCGGTCAACATTCATGAATAATGTTTTAAACATGCAAATTTCTATAAAGGTAATTATATCTTACGAAAAGTGTGAACTTCCCACCCATGAATCACTGAGTAGTTTTAAAATAGAAGCAAGTTATATTAACAAAAACTGTATTAATAAAATTGTTTTTACATGCACCGGATGTGTTTACAAAATATGACACTTTTAAGACAAGTTACCATTGTAAATAATGTTATTTTTGCATAATCGTCGTTTCCGGTTGCTCTGTTTAGTGTAACTTCTGGTTCCGTATGCTATTGGAGTTTGTATTCGTGCTCATGCTGACATGCGTACATTTACAAATATCGTGGGTTGCTTCTGCGAATAGAGTCTTAAGAGAAGGATATTTAAATGTGATTCTGAGTGTATCAGTGACGTTAACATCAAACGTTGATTTAGAAAAAAAGTGTTACCACACTTATAAAAAATATTCATACTTGTAATAATGATTTGCATAATTAGGTTGACACTGACATAGTCCATATTTGATTTGTGAACACATGTCGAAAGTGGCCTATTTCATCATATATTTTCAATGCGCGGTCAAAACACGTTTAACTTTATTGTTTGGCAAGCGCTGACGTCATTCGAAGACGTCACAGATCTATCGTCATAAAGGCTCTTGTTCGCAAAAGCTGACTCATAAACATTATTTTACAAATGATCACAAATCATATACGATTTTTTACCCATACATTGAATGCTCGGTCTTTGACGGATATTGTAGTTTATATAACCCATTTTTGTAGTTTTCCTCTGAATACTTTCTGTGTTCCTCCATGATGATTTTGAGTCCTTATTTTGTGCTCAATCGGACAACGTGCAATGCTTATTTATTTTTATTTATTTCTTCGATAGATATTTATATATTCCCCCTCTTTTGTAATTTGTTCATTTATATTTCGCTCCATTTAGATTTTTACTGACTGTGACACGTATTTGTACATCACGTGATCAGCTTTTTTTAATTATTTTTATCAATCCATTAGATCCATCTCGGTTGTATCCGCTTTCGAGCTGTGCGGAAGTTTCCGAGCTGTGCCGAATGCTAGATAAATGCTCAATTGGAACTCCTCGAGTTGTTCGGCCAGCCTATTTCAATGGTGAAACCGTAATCTTCGACGAGTTCCGATTGTTCATTATGTAGAATGTGTACATTAATGTGATTATTCTCGCGTTAATTGGTTGTTTCAAAACATGATTCACAACTTTAAAGCTGTTAAGTAATTATGTTCAATGGACAGTTTATAGAATCCGTTTCTGTATTGTACACCATTGAACTCATATCTATTCATAGTTCGATCATTGAATTTGCTTAAATAAACATTTTAAACAAAAGAAGAAATAGACTGCTGGGTTCTTTGATGCGGATGGCATTGAGCTCGAATCGGGTGTCTTATTTTACCAAAGGACTTCATTCAGTGTATATTTGATGCTATTTAAGCGTCGTCATTTTATTCAATCTTGTCATTTTAGATCACTTACAGCATGCGAAGCAAGCAGTATAGAGCGAACCAAACACTGAATTAGAGTAAGGTCTCTAGTGCAAACAGTTTACTTTTTTCTGAACAAATAAAACAATTTACAATAAGTATGCAAATGCGTCTGTTGTTGTTTTTTATTCTATCGAAAGTTAATATAAAAACCTAATGTCGGTAGAATACTATATACATCGCCTAGACGGTTACATTTGAATCCTTTCACATATTGCCACTAAGATACGCCATAACCGATTATAATTGCTGGTATTATTGCTTGTTCGTCTCGTTGCCCTTCCTTTAGCTGATCTACGACTCATTCATTATAAATGCCTATTTTCTCCATGTGAAAGCATGTTAGCACTGAACACTACAGTGCCTACGGCGCTTTGATTTCCTTGCGTATTTCATTATCAACGCATATTCAAAATTTTGAGAGCATGGATTTGCGACGTGTATGCCAGTCTTAATATAATAGGATGTATACTTTCTCTGTGTTATTTTTATATGCTAATTCTGGTATGATTTTAGATGCCGCTTTTAATTCTTTGCAGAAGTTTTGTGAGGTTGAGTTTTACGTTAACATGTTGATATTTAATTGTTTCATCAATATATACTTAGTACAATATTAAAATATCTGCTAAAGTGTGTCATTTATGAGACGTTGAATTCTATTCTGCTAAACATGACGTCATCGCCCCCATTATATGACGTCACTCTCGATTACCATGGTAATCAGTGTTTGCATGGTAACTACGGTAACCATTTTTCAACATAAATGAGAGCTGATACAGTGTATGTTTATATGACAACATGTATGTGAAGGATATTGTGTAACTATCTCTATCATTAACTTGAAATAAAAACTTAGCATTTTACTTGAATGATTGTCCCTGTTCTTTTGTTCCATTTTGTAACCTTTTCCAACATTGTATGAAACGGGACCGGAAACCAGAAGTCGATGAGGACTGACCTAGCGACTTTTATTAGACAGTCGAGAGGTAAACGTCTCTTAAAGCGATTCCGAAGAAGTAAAACATTTTTTGAAATGCATATCATGGTCAATAAAATGAATCAAATATCAATTTACCATAGTAGGGGCAGATTTAGGCAGATGAGTACTTGGCGGTCACTTAATTTAATACAAATCACTTATCATACCAAACAAACATACCGTTATTTTCCATATTAACTTTACTCATGCTCACATTTTTGCTTTTTGCAGAAAAAGGTGACTAAGGACGAAGTTTTAATATTAAAATCAAAAATAGCAGTAAAACTGTCTAGACACACCAGACATTCCAGAAACAATGTCAGGAATAGCGCTTGTGATCGCCAACCGGCCGGCGTCACCTGCCACTCATCGCTTGTCCGTCAACAGTCATGTGAGCGTTGTTGGACCACCATGACCCCCTTTTTGTAAATGTTAATGACAATGTTATTGTCACGCGATAATAAAACGTACTTCTTTCGCGATTAACATTTGAAAAAAACAACACTTCACGCCTTCAGTAAATGTAAATCCTAAAATCGTTCCTGCACAAAATGGCAAAACAACTTTCATTGCCGCCTTGTAGTTTTTAAAGAAGTGGCCACATTTTAGCGTATATACAAATAACAAGGCGCCTTCAGCTCAACTAAACTTATCACCGCCTTTTGCCGTTAATGATCGAACGTTATATGCAAATTACGAAAATCTTTTTGTCAAAAACTACAAGAGCTAAAACCTTGGTATTTGGTGTATGCATTACTATCTTTCTGGTCTGTTTTAACTTTGCATATATTCCTAATCGTATTTGATACAGGGCCACCAAAGAAACAGCTCAACTTAACTAAACTCTCTACCGCCTTTCGCCGTTAACGAACGAACGTTATACAAAACAAATAGTAAGCAACACAAAAAATGAAACATTAAAAAAAACCTGAGAATTAATGACAAAAATTATTTGCTCACCTAAGCTTGTGCTCAAGATGAGCTCTTGTGATCGCTCACCGTACAGCATAACGCATCATTCAACACTTTCAAACAACATCTCCTATGAAACCGCTTGGCCAAACTCAGCCAAACTTTGTCAGAGGCTTATTAAAGTAGGCAGCGGGAACGAAAAGTTGTTCAAAAAATTTTGATCCGTCAAAAACACTTGGCCGCCAGGGGCGTGGCCATTTCCATATAAGGCTATATAAGAAAACCGTCTTGTTAGTAACTGCAAGAGATATAGTCTTGGTATTTGGTATACATGTCCTTTGGGTGGCCCTGTATCAAGATTGTTAAAATAATTATGATCCGTCAAAAATTCAAAAATATGGCTGCCAGGAGCGTGTCTATTTTCCATATAAGGCTGTATAGAAAAACTTAGAAAAACCTTTTAGACAGCACCTACAAGAGCTAGAGCCGTGATATTTGGTACACATGTTCTTTGGGTATCCCTGTATCAAGATTGTTCAAATAATTATGATCTGAACAAAATATGGCCGCTAGGGGCATGGTCATTTTCCATTTATGACTATATAGGAATTCTTTAAAAATCATCTAGTCAGAAACCTCAAGGGCCGGAGCTTTGGTATTTGGTTTATTTATTCCTTTGGTGGCCTTGTATGAAGATTGTTCAAATAATTTTGTCAAAAAAGCATATCCACGAGGTTTAAATGTCTACGGCACTCTGGTAAGCGATATGGGGCACTCGTGTAATATATTACTTAATATGAATGATGTGTATATTCAATGAACTAAACATCGTAGGATCTTTTAAAGTAATTGATTTGATAAGTTAGAACTACACAATCCACACTATATATTTATTCTGACAACCGTCGCTACATGTACGATTTTTAATCTCTCCATCCGAAAACAACACACTCTTCTAACAGACGACATGTCCACATATACGTTTGGAATCAGCGGTTTCAGAGATGTCGTTTGTATTCTGTTAAATTTTGTCCAAAGTTTTGCCTTATTTTCTTGCATTAATAATTAATATATCTATTGGTCTATTGTTACCAAGTCGCTTTATATGTTCAATGAGAAACCTAACAGTCATCAATATGCAACTAAACTAAAATTGATACTTCTTTTATTTGAAATAAACTATTAAAAATCTAGTTTGTATTGACCTAAAACTGCCAAAATCACAATGTTGAGAAAACATTTTAAATGCATTATCTATCATTTATAGAATTTGCAACACAGTCTATTTCTATGATAATCGACTAAAATAATATATTGCTTTGTCATTCTTTTACTTTCAGTTATAAATGGTCTGGCATTTCAGGATCAAATTTTGTGCAAATAACGTTTGGGGTGGATTTATATGACATGTATAACGACTGTTTGTCCATAGTTGTAAACATTTCAAATGAATGAGTAAAAAAAATCACAAAATTTATAAAATCTTTTAGCACTGAAATCATACATTACTTCGGTCGAGTCCCGAAATATTCCGATCAATAACATGTACGTAAGCATTCGTATAACACGTGGCCTGCATTGACTTATGTGATTGAGCCTTAATATGTAAATAACAATAGCGTACGAAGGAAGCCCGAATCGAAAGAGCGGAAGGCCCGCTTTGTCTTATTCGGAAAGAAATGGAAGTTCATTAATTCGTAGGACGTAACAGTACAAATCTGGAATTCACATCGGGTCGGAAATACACCGACGACATCGTTTACTTTCGGTGTGTTTAACGTAAATGCCCGAAGAAATTATCGGCTATGATCGACTAAGGCGACGAAATTTTACGTATAAAACACAGTAATTTCCCTTCGAAACCTTCCGACGTCTGCTACAAGGGAGATAAATTCTGAGTAACACATTTTGACATTAATTATTTCCCTTAGAACACTGGAGCCTTGCTCGGTATTTCTGAAATATCATTCTGGAACAAATCTGGACCTAGTAGTTTGATTATATTTTATTAAATATCAATAAATTTTATTTCAATATTATATTTTTTATATTCCAAGACTTTTATGGGGGAGAGGCATGTGCATTGTCTCCCCTGACACAGTAGGAAAGCAACCTGATCAAGGGAGTAGGCCTATGAGAGCTACTTGATCAGGAGAGTATGAGAGCTGCCTTAGCAGTATGAGAGCTACCTGATCAGGAGAGTATAAGAGCTACCTGATCAGGAGAGTATAAGAGCTACCTGACCAGGAGTAGTATAAGAGCTACCTGATCAGGAGAGTATAAGAGCTACCTGATCAGGAGAGTATAAGAGCTGCCTGAGCAGGAGAGTACAAGAGCTACCTTAGCGGTATGAGAGCTACCTTAACAGTATGAGAGCTACCTGATCAGGAGAATATGAGAGCTACCTTAGCGGTATGAGAGCTACCTTAACAGTATGAGAGCTACCTTAACAGTATGAGAGCTACCTGACCAGGAGAGTATGAGAGCTACCTGAGCAGGAAAGTGTAAGAGCTACCTGAGCAGGAGAGTATAAGAGCTACCTGATCAGGAGAGCTACCTGATCAGGATCTACCTGAAAGTATAAGAGCTACCTGAGCAGGAGAGTATAAGAGCTACCTGATCAGGAGAGCTACCTGATCAGGATCTACACTATTCATGAAACATTATTTCATAAATACCTGCATTACACAATGCAATGGGTAAATTGGTTTATCATCCCACCAACACTATTTCAGTTATCTGGAGACGGTGCAAGGGGTTTAGCATTTACAAGAAGTAAAAAAAAAATTACAGCATTATTAACATTTTGAAGCACAAATAAAGAGCTTAGTTTAATTTGACAGGCAATGTGGTTTCTGTACTTGCACTACTTTCTCCGGTATTAAGACTAAAGAGGTGCTGCCTGACTACAGTAGTTCATTTAAAGTGCCTCTAATGTTCAGCTTTGTTCTTTGTTCTTTTTTTGTTTTTTGGTTTTTTTTGTTTACATCATACAACACAACTTTGGTTGTATAGGTGCTGTCCAGCAATGTCTTGGCAGAACCAAAAGGGCACTGCAAGTTAGTTGTAAAACCTCCCCACATGAAATTTCTAACCCCAATCAGGATTCGAACCTATATGGTTAGGGGCTGAGAAGTGACAAGTTGGCAACAAACTGCTGGGCCACGGACACCCCTGTTTTGATTTCATCAGTCTGGTTTGGTATCCAAAGCAATGACCCAAAGAGATCAATAAACAAAAAAAATGCAAAACTATTCTGGTTGTGCTCATAAAGTATATTTTAACATGTGTAACAGTTCATATAATTTATTAATTCTGCATGTAAGGTTATTGTTATTTTCTCCGTCTACATTCAGCAATTTACAAAATGTAGACAAATATAAATGATAAATAGAGTTCAAATTATATAAATGTTATGATGTAAGGGTACAGCATCCATAGAAAGAAAAGTTACAGGTCCAGATTTAAACCATGTCTTTGTAAAATCTTTTATTTAGCTACTAGTATTTCTGTCTTTGCATACAACTGGAATTCAAAACATGAACCAAAATGCTTAACCCACATTCTTAACCATTTCAAAATATGTCAAAAAAGATTAACATAAGAGAAGTTGTTTCCCTTTTGCCTGTAAAAATAGGTTTATGGATAGTTTAATGCATGGAGTCACAGGGGCTGCACAACATCTGATACAGATGGACTAATGGGCAAAGACAAAAAAAAATTGTAAAGAAAAGATGGTAATTAACAGTGAAACGAAAAATAAATGTCAAAGACAAAAAAATACATAATAACAGACATGATTTTAGAAATCTTTTTTTCTTCTTAATTTCAATGACACAAATCACACAATAAACATGTAAATCCATGCCACTTGATTACAAAGCCAGTCCGTTAATTCCCCCAAGTTTGAGTCGTCTTTAAGTACACTGCAGAAAGCCACAAGAAAAAAAAATCAATGCAAAGCATAGATTCACACAAAAACAGCCAATAATGTTATATCATGTACACTCTTTCAGCATCATTCTGGCCTTCCTACCTGATCTTTTTCTCTAAATTATCTTTTTCATGTTTAAAAAGGAACATAATCCAAATTAAAAGTATTACCTCCCTTGTCTGTAGGTTTTTATGTATAGGTACTGGTACTACAGAAAAAAATGATCTTTTTTTTAAACAATTAAGAATGTCCAGGACTATAGCATGAATTAAAAATATGTGTTCATGAATTTGAGGGGAATAAGTAAAAGTGTGTGAGCATTATGATAAACAATAAGCAAAAAAAAGTAAAACAATAATGCATACCGGTATTTCTTATATAAAGTATATGAAAATACATACCTAACCACAAGGGCAATAACTCATACATTTTTGTTTTCAATTCGAGAATGGGAAATAGGACGGTAACTTACATGGTTATGTACATAAAAGTGTATTTAAATTATACATCATTGAAGTACATTATCACAATTAAAACATAACTTAATTGAACACATTTCACAACTGCCAGTACATAGAATTAAAGACTTATCACAAACAGAAATTATCAAACAAAGACAGGTATTATAAAGAACAGTGTATATTATCAAGGACTACTACAAAAAAGAATAGTAAATCTTGTAACAAACAGTATGTAAACTTTGACTATTTTAATTAGCATTTTTTTCCTTGTACGGGTTCTATTTTCATAATACTTATAACATTAGGAAGCAATATATATTTGAACATAAATGTTTAAACTGTTTAGGACTAGGACCTTTCAGCAGATATTAAAGATGATCTGGATCTGCACAATCATAGTCAGGATCTTGTTAAGTAGAAGGCAAAATACATATTTTGTTCAGGATTGATAAAAATCTACTAAGTACTTTATGACGATAAATCCACTAAAGGTTATCTGCAATTACGTGTCATAACAATTAATTCAGGAAAATTAAAATCTACCAAAATTTGATAAAACATGATTTCATCAAAGATAATGATAACAAAACAATGTATTGACTAATGCAGCTATTATTTTTTTCTATATATATGAAATTACTTTAAGTACATGAATACGGAAAGTGGGTTTTTTTATTACTGATCACAGCAAAACCTTATTTATTTTGGTGGAAATATATACAAGGTCTTTTTTTATGAATTTAAATTTATAATTATTTTTGCCAAATGTTGCTACCAGTACAGACGTATTGTTTAGAATATTGTTTAGAAACTTATTGTTATCACTTGCAATTGAAATAATAATGGTTTTGCACAACGCCAATTAAAACAGCTGTCATATATATTTTCAATTAATACTTTTGTTATACTGAATTTCAATTAAAATTAAATAAATCAGGTTAAATTGACCATTCATAGAATTAATTATTCATAGTTGACATATTTCCAAACAATCCATCTGCAAAATATAAACATAAGATACATTTATTATTTTTATTTTATTAGTTTCCTTTTTTATTTTTAAACAATCCAAAGCTATATAAATATAAGTTTTAAGACATATTGCATAAAAGATCAAATCAAGGTACTGCAAACAACTATGTTGATAACAAAAAACTGTATTTCCTGCAAAAGCTGCATTATCACTTTTTTTTTTGGGGGGGGGGGGGGGGGGGGGGCATATTTTTATTTTACAAAGATAGCCTTTAACTGGAAAATATACATCAGTTCATCTTGTGGTAAGATATTAGTAAATCAAATGTTGTTAACCAGAATTCAAACTAACAAGATCTCAATATAAAGATGTCAGTTTAACATGCAAATCACACCTTTAAGCAACTAGGTGACAATTAATTATATTTACATTTATAAATCTTTGCTAAAAATTTAACAATGCATTTGAATACTACCTATGACTATTTTTGAATCTGCAACAAGTTTTTTTTATTATTACAGACATTTAAAGCTCAACAACAAAGTACAGATTTTCACTATGCCATGCAGGAATATTCATTGTGACCATCAGGGCTGGCAAAATTAACCACCCATCGGAGTCATCTGTGTTGTCCACATAGAGATCCAGATGACTGGAATTTTCTTTTTCACTTGTCCATTAACAAGCAGAATATTCCAGAGGTGCATATTTGTCAAAATTATATGGACAAGTGAAGTTTGTGGAGGGACATGTATACTTTTAGGTTTGGTAGTCCGTTGACAATATACAAGTATGATTGTCTCATATTTCGCCATCCAAGTGTATACATCAGAGTTGAAGTAAAACAGTACACTTGTTTTCTTAAAATTTAGTAAATAATTTAAATAAATAATAAGTGTTGATTGTGTGGTGCTATGCATAATGTCCATAAGCCATACTACATGGCTGCTTAAACTAATCAACAAATCCAAGATAAAGTCTTGATTGAAATTTTAGCGTCTATTTTGTTTATCTCCAAACCCCCTTTTGAGGAACTAAAATACTGGTATACTGCATCATAAAAAATTCTGTCTTTTGTGTAAGTATAGATAAACCAGTCTGAAGATAGACTTAATATATGACATCAATATATATGACATTAATTTAATAATATGAGACAAGGTAGGAGTACTCTACTCCTAGCTTAAGTGTTTTTAAATAGAATTAATCACAGAAAAAAAAAATACATTTACAAATGGCAGTCATATTATCATTGTCTATATTTATAAAAGCATTTACTGGGAAAAATTTCTACACTATTACATCTCAGGAAAAAGAAAATGTAGCTGCACTTGAAAAACAATCCTTTATAGACATGAAAATAAAGTAGAAATAAGAAGTTTAATAATAGTTTACATTTCTCAATACTATATCAAAATTCTGAACCAAATAAAATTGTTGGTATTCACTGAAGTTGTCTCAAACAGTAAGTATTAAAAGGGGGAGGAGTTAGTATCTTACTTAGATTGCAGAACACTTCATTCAAATGAATACATAGCTTAAGACTAAGACACTTAGCTTAAAGTAAGAGATTGTTTTCAAGCAACTCATTGGTTCACTGTTAAATGTGAACAACCAATCATGACACAGATCAGACTCAAGCTCAATATAAACAACCTCGAGGGCAGGTACACAGGGTTTGGTAACAACAAGAATCCATGTCAGTGAAAAAACATCAATATTTTCTCAAGATTACATTTTGACCAAATTTTGTATTAGTCAATTGGCACTGCAGCGTCATTAGTTTACTTGAAATCCATGTTTCTTTTTTGAATATTGGATTAAAATGGCAGCCGTGTTACTTAAAAACAAACATTACTTGACATTGCATTACTAAGCTACAAGCATTATTTGGTCCTTGCCCATGTCCAAATTTTCAAACAAGACAGTGATATCACATTTACATAATGCTAAAAGTGTTTTGTGTGTTTATTTGAAAACAATTTGAAGGATCAAATGTGAATAGGTTGTATTTGCCTATTTGACATTGAGTTCAGCTTGCGGAGAATGAGGCACCAAGTGAGCATTTTAAAGATGGAAATAATTTGGAATTGTTTAAAAAAAGTTATTTTCATGAAATAAATAGATAAATATTTTTGAATGACTTGTAGTCAGCAAAAAAGTATTTTCATCTGTGGTTAATTTTCTTGACCACTCGGGTGAAATAAAATTCCGTATTTCACCAGAAAACAAAAACAGATATCCTCTAAATATTGATAGAAAGATTACAGAAAATAGTGAAAATCCTGATCATAGAGCTTCAAGAGGAAGCTGGCTTATCAGGAGCTACATCATTTGCCTATGCCTTATCCTTAGCAGTTTCTGGGCCGAGAATGATTACTCTGGAGCTACATAATTTGCCTATGCCTTATCCTTTAGCAGTTTCTGGGCTGAGAATGATTACTCTGGAGCGACATTATTTGCCTATGCCTGATCTATTAGCAGTCTCTGGGCCGAGAATGATTACTCTGGAGCTACATTATTTGCCTATGTCTTATCCATTAGCAGTCTCTGGGCTGAGAATGATTACTCTGGAGCTACATTATTTGCCTATGCCTTATCCATTAGCAGTGTCTAGGCTGAGAATGATTACTCTGGAGCTTACTTATTAGCCTATACCTTATCCATTAGCAGTCTCTGGGCTGAGAATGATTACTCTGGAGCTACATTATTAGCCTATGCCTTATCAATTAGCAGTCTCTGGGCTGAGAATGATTAATCTGGAGCTACAATATTTGCCTTTGCCTGATTAGCAGTCTCTGGGCTGAGAATGACTGATGAATGGGAATACTCACTTTTAGTAGATGATATAAACATTAAGTCAAGGATTGCATGCAATAACAAACAACACCACACAACAGAGCATAGGTGTAAATTTTCTAAATCTATATTTTTAAAACTTATAATCATAAAAAAACACCAAAAAAATGTGATTTATACTGATATAAATTGTTTAACATAGTACCCATTGAAGTGTTCCCATCCAATAAATAGCAAAACTCTATTCAAGACATAGCATTAATTGTACTTAAAAAAAATTGTCTGCATATACCCTATTACAGCATCCAAGACACATATTGTTGCCATATAACTCTGGTCTACAATTGTTTTTAGCTTTTTTGTTACATTGCACTAACACAAGTACGGTCATATTAGCGACATCCAGTTAATCATAATTGGAGGAAGACCCCAGATTTAAGTCTGGAGAGAACCCACGGCACACCGCAGGTTAGTTGGAAAACGTCCCCACATGGAAGTTCGCGCTCCAACTGGGACTATAACTTAAGCTTGAAACCATTTTAATGCTTTCTGATTCTCTGTTTCTGTAGACAAAACATTTGTAAGGACAGTATGTACAATGGCAAAAGTTGTAGGTTACTTATCAGTTCCTTGTGCAGAATGATTGTATACATGATTTATCTTATCATTTTATATATAATTGTTGCCAGATTTAGTTGCAAATGTATCACAAGTCACTATAATAAAGTATTCATATAATCTGCCTATGCAGTCATTGTTTGATAAGGCCATATATACCTCTGCATCAGGCTCATGGTCATTAACATCAAGATACATGATTTTGTTTTGTACTTTTGTTTTTGAAATACATCGCACTGACCAATTATGATCACTATAGCGACGTCGAGCTGGTGGAGAGAGACCCCAGACAATTGTCTGAGTAAAACCCAAGGTGCACCACAAGTTAGCTGAAAGATGTTTCTACATTAAGTCCTTTGGCCTGAACACATTTAGTCCTTTGCCCTGAACAGGACTTGAACCCATTGACAAGATACTGGATGATCAAAGCTGCATCAAGTGTTTGGAGGTACAAGTCTATTCCATACTTTGTTCTGAAATTCATTTTTTTTCCCCTAAAACTTCAAATTATATGGTTAATACAGCAATAATGATGAAATTATTTCTTCTTTTTAATGAGTTCCTGTCTATTGTTAAACCTGGCATCAAATTGAGAAACGTGGCTTAAAGCAATCTGAGTCTGTGACAAAGGCAAGTGTATTGAACAAACAGTGTAAAAGATTCCAAATATATGTGTTTTTTCTTTGTGCCCAAAGGAAACAAACATTTAATTTAACTAAATTAATCCAACCCATTTTTAAAACATTAATGTGTCAGTTGCAGAATAAGCATAAGATTCTACTAATTGGTTACTTTTGATGGATGAGTATAATTATGCATTCATGCAGATTTACTGTTCAGTTTTATACTATGGATATCTTAAACTTGAACATTAAAAGGTCTTTTTTTAATAAAGAAACTTTAAATATGTAATTTTCTCTTAATAAAAAATAACTTGCAACTGATAAGTATGGAAACGACATTCTATCAGGCAAATTAACCAAACCCATTATAACAACTGTTTTAGCCACAATCTGAAACAAATGTTACAGGAAAAAATGGTCAGAAAGAAAAAAGAAAGTAAAAAAAACAACTGTTCTAGATGGATTTAAACCTACATGTTAAAAGCTGATATTAGTCTATCCAAAAGCTTACAGAACTTCTATTTCAGAGCAGTAACATTCAAAATGCATGCAAGACCATTTTTTTTAACTACAGTATGCCTACATTTACACTACCTATTAACTATGAAAAAAATACACAAACACATAGTGACATATTCAAATAAACTAATTTGTCCTTAAAAAAACAAGTTGATAAACCGTTCTGACACAGACGTCTTTATATATAACTATGTTGTGGTTTAATATAACCATGTTATGGTTTATATATTTTGGGATGTAAAACATTTAATGATCATTTTAGTAATCATCACAGAAATACTATACAGGCTCTGTTTTATGCTTGTATATAGATATTATAACCACCATATGCCAGTTAAACAGTTTTAAACAATCTAATGTCTGTACCACATCCATTGCACTGTTTGCTGGTTTCTTTATTTCTGTTTCTGCATCTAGGGCAAACCATCTCAAGTCCCTCAACACTCGCTCTAGAATCAGAGACTCTCCTATCCCAAAAACACATATCACATGTGTTAACATTCTGTGAATTTTTGAAAGTGCATTTTTCACAAGCCCACTCTGTGCTGAGGTTTGGCATTACTTTTGGAAACTGTTCGACTGTGTTGCTATTTTTTGAGCTGATACTAAAAGGACTGCTGATATAACCACTTGTTAAATTGGGGCTAAAATCCGATTTACTGCCAACATCCATTGGTACCACACGGGCCAAGGGTGTCCTAAGATATGCTTCAGCTTGTTCAGTAGTTTTCAGCACATTTTGTTTGTGGTACTTAAGAATGTTCTCTATGTTATCCTGAGCACTTATTTTTTTCGATTGTTCCAACTTTTGTGCTGGTGGGTAAGTGTAACTTGGCAACGGGTGAGGATCATTTCTCGAAGCCAATGGTGCGGTACGATATCTTGGCATATTCAACTCCTGGGATGATGAATGATCATCTTTGTGTAGAAATGTTTCTGTCATACTTTGTTTCCGTTGAGATGGCACAAAATTTGCCTCTGATGGGTTTGGTGGAATATTTGGTGGAAAGAACATATTGTTTTGTGCTGGGATGTTAGTAGACAACTTCTGATCTGCACCACGAGATCTGATTGGTTCACTTTTAGAAAGAACACCAGTATTTTTAACATTTTCATATGTATGATGTGCAACAAGTTGGACATAATCTGTTTTCTTCTTGCCACCCACCCCTTGATCTTGGCACTCATTGTCGGTTAATATATCTTTTCTAGGTCCATCAAAATATTTTTTCCCATAATTCTTTTCAAGACCCTCTCGTACAAAAGACCACTCCTGCGAACCTTTGACTTGTTCTTTTTCTGGTTTTACGTTCATGATCTGCAAGCTTGCCAGGAGGTGATCTTCTAAGTCACATGGAACATGTTCATCATCCATGAATGGTATGTCTGGGTCATCTGACAATTTCTTTACTGCCTTCATATGCCCATGCAATCTGTCATGAAATACGGCAGTTGTTGCGGTTGGCGATGGAGGAACCAAAGCAAGCTTTGCTGCTGCCTGACGGGAACTAGCATTCTCTGTGGGAGAAGGAACAGTTGTAGTGTCTTCTGAGACACTGCGACCAAATTTCGAAGCAATTAAATCTGCAATCCCATCAACACTTCCTGCATTCATAGTGCGAACAAACACAGTCTGATGAAGTGTCACTTTTGTATCCTGTACCTTACTCCATATTTCTGATATTATTGTGCACTCAACATAAGCTACAAAACACTCATATGCCACGTACAGTAGGATGTCTGTGTTTCTCTGAAGACGATGGAGAAGCAGTCCTGGCTTTTCTTCTCTGAACCCAACCAGTTTCAGGATTGTGTCTGCTTTTGGTATGTGAGACTCAATCTTTGATTTGTAGAACCCACAATATGTCTGGAAACAAATGAAAAAAGAAAGTTAATAAAAAAAATAGTAATAAATAAAGTCTAAAATAAGAATGAAATAGACTGGAAATATAAAAATATAGATCCTATGAAGATCACACATGTCTACCAGCTTACCTTAATATTTTACAAAAAGAATAAAAATGACATCATGCATGGTTTGAACCAGGGGCCTTTATTATGAAAGCTAGCAAGAAACCACTTGGCCATGCTGACAGATGTAACATTGATTCCATTTATAAATATTGTTTGAATCTGACTGTATCAGTAAACCTCAGCCATTTTTGTTCAAAGAACTGTCCATGAAAATAATAAAAACCTTAATGCAACAATAACAATGATGCAAGTTTTTCTTTAAATGTTCTTTTAATTTTTACTTAAAATGAATTAAACGGCAGACAGGACCTTTCAAATTTGAACTTGCAGTAAGTTTTAATGAAGAAAAAAAAAGAAGAAATATAATGATAGTTAAAGACAATTATACATGGGAAACAAATGATATGGAAAAGGCATATTATAATATGTCATGACTGCATTTGTTAAAGAAGAAATTATAATATGTCATGACTGCATTTGTTAAAAAAGAAATTATAGTAAATAATAATAAGAAGAAAAAATAAGGAAATAAGGAAGAGTAGCCAGAAAACTACAATAAGATTCTTAAAAATATGTCATTTGAAAAAACACAAAGGTTATTTAAATACACATTTTGACTGAAATAAAAAAATCTTGAAAAGGTTACTGATTCACAACAAAACAGACATCCAGTAGATGTGGTAATACATAGCATGGCAAGAAGACTGTCACAATACAACACCCAATCAAACCATCCTGACACAGGGCCAATCATTTATAGAGATACTGAGTTCTCTAATGGAGTTTAAGCAAGCGCACATTATCAAGACCATTTGTTGACCACTATGATGTGTCCCTGGACCACTGTACATGTACCTAGTGCAGATGCTCTCCCTTTTTGTGCATAAAGATGTGTCTGTTTTTATCCTGTATTTTGGCACACCAACACTTGACAGGTCATATGGCACCAAGTAAAGGCTTAACAGTAAAGCTTAACGTAAATTGAGCATTATCAGGTTAAAATTAGATACATGAGAAGAAATATAAAAATCTATAAGGTTATAAAGATGTGAACTGTAACTGAAAACAGGTTGACATATTAAACAGTTTAAAAATGGATATCATTAGCACAATAAATGGTTTAAAAATTTATAACTTATTAAAAATACTAATCTTGTTCAGAAATCAAACAAACTTTGAAGCTCCAACACTGTCTTTTTTTTTTTAACCCTACATCTTCATAACAGTCTAAATATATCAATGATGGAACACATTGTACACCACAGAAAGGAGAAGGCACTTCAATAAAACAATCAATAGTAAACTAATTAAATGCTTTTCATCAACTTTCAAGAACTTATTTCCTATAAAAAACCTCATTCAATTTAGTCAATGAAACCTTGGTTGCAATAAGAGAATAAATCACGATACTAAAGTGAAAGAATGAATGAATTTCCTGCTTAGATAAGTAGTATATGTTCTTAGGAAAGGGGGAAAATGTCATTCAGTACTTTGTATCTTATGTGATATCATAGGAAAAAGAACCCTTACTTCATGATGACAATACTGTTTTCAGGGACAAGCCAATCCTGTAATTGTGGTAAATCTCATTAATAAAAATTGCAAAATGAAGAAACTGGAAACTGGCTAATATCATACATAAAAATATGATTGTTTGCAGTGAAACCTCACAATTTTTAATTATTAATAGCACTGATTGACTCACTGTCGGTTGATTAATCAACAACCCAATAGAAATGTTCATGTATTTTCACAATTAGTTATTGTTTACCATACATTTTTTGTCATTTTAATTTATAGGTTCTACATTCTAATTTGACTTACACACATGTCTTATTCATATAAATTTCCTAAATAAATGTGATAACTAAATGTATAGGTGTACAAAAGTACTATGTTTATCTATAGGTCCCCATATAAAAGTGACAAAAGTCACCATAAAACAGTGAAAAAATCTAACTGAACTGGCACTTAAGATTAGTCATAGTAGTGGTATGAGAGCAAAGGTTAAGTATAAACTAAACTTATGTTAAAACACTTACTAACAAGCATAACCACACCCACATACAGTCATTTTACTGTCATGAATTCTCTTTTTAAAGAAATTAAGGGGAAAAATCTATTGCCAGTAGGTACTGTTTTTATAGCTATTGAACGAAGGCCCTGGTTACATGTAGGATAAGGAAGTAGGATACGTTTTGAATCGTTAAACATTGTATAAAGTTCATGGTGATAACATGTAGTTAGCCAGCACATCAGATCTACCGGTCTCAATACAGAACTTGAGAAGGTCTCATCAGATCTACCAGTCTCAATACAGAACTTGAGGTCTCATCAGATCTACCAGTCTCAATACAGAACTTGAGAAGGTCTTATCAGATCTACCAGTCTCAATACAGAACTTGAGAAGGTCTTATCAGATCTACCAGTCTCAATACAGAACTTGAGAAGGTCTCGTCAGATCTACCAGTCTCAATACAGAACTTGAGGTCTCATCAGATCTACCGGTCTCAATACAGAACTTGAGGTGTCATCAGATCTACCAGTCTCAATACAGAACTTGAGGTCTCATCAGATCTACCAGTCTCAATACAGAACCTGAGAAGGTCTTATCAGATCTACCAGTCTCAATACAGAACTTGAGAAGGTCTCGTCAGATCTACCAGTCTCAATACAGAAGGTGTCAACTCTAGAAGCAGCTTAAAGGTGGTATCTGATATACAATTATACTTTAGTTTAAGTAAAGACTGTTAATATCATTACCTCAAATGTTAGACCATTACAAATCATTAAGTGCATGGCTTAAAATGTCCATAATTTCCAAATCTATAAATAAACATGAAGGGGATGTCAGCTAAAAATATATAACAACTTCAGACCTTATAACCTGGATGATTATGTTACATGATTTCAAAAGAAAGTGGTCAGGTGTATCCTTAGTTTTAAAATAGGTAATTGTGCATAAGGCTTGGATACAAATACCTGTCTGTAATGACAAGTGGGGCTTTATGCTTTACTTTTCACAGGGATGTAAGACACTAATTAACACCATTATCTTTTCAGGTAACAATAATTTTATGTAGACATTTGAGAAAAAACATCTGGTCCAAACTGTTTGATACCGCCTTTAAAGTAGTGCTCTGTACACTGGCACATAAAATAACATCTGGTGTTATTGTCCCAGGGGCCACCCTTTGGCTGAACCCCTCAGCACCTCACCCACCAGGCTTGAGACCTGATTAGCGGAAGAACTTTCATGCGGGAAGGTTTTCATCATCATCATCATCATCATCCTTGGTTCATCAAAATGCCAAGGATCTGTTTATTGTCATATGACTGCTGAATTATTTTAAGTACATTTCAATAACATACTTGGACTTGAGTTAGACCATACAGAAATTATGGAGTAGAGTCTATTCTGTCCCAGGATGGATAAAAAATTAAGGCTATTTTCTATGAAATGTCCCCTATACTCACACATTCTGGGTTGGACAGTTTTCTATGTCTAGTTTCTTTTTTTGTCAATCTCTTGCATTTTCTGATATCACGTGTCAGGTTCTCCAAAACTTCATAAAATTGTGTAGTTAATTATTTGTAAAATAGTTCTGCTACTTAACAACCCAAATACTTTACCTTTATCCTCCTATATTCCTGTTTCCAAGGCATAATATACAACAGGAACAGATATTTCTCTAGATTCTCAAAGGCATGTGCCACTTTCTGCGGATCGAAACCCTCCATTCCCGCTGCATCTATAATAAGGTCAGCGATCTGGCTGTATCGAAACTTGTCCGAAGGTTGACATTGGCACAGGAATTGCATAACAATCATGAATGCTTTTTTCCTGGATTCACAGTGGTTCATTTCTTCGCTGTCAGTTTCCATCTCGTTGACATGGCCCTGCAGGTACTGTGCATAGGCCTGGTAACCAACACCCTTCATATCACTCATGGCTGTTGCTTGCTGTGGGTCTGGGTGTCAAGCCAGAATGATTGATACTGGATGATTTGTCCTTGTTACACACTATTTGGCCTCATGTCTGCAATGGAAAAAGGAAGGATATATAATAACTCGCAGGCTTGGCAAAAGCCGGCTTAATGATCAGTGACCAGGCCGGTGGTCAATCAGTGATAATTTTAACTCTGCCTTTTACCATAGTCGCAAGAAAAATAAATATGTGCGTCCTTGCGGACACATACAGTTCTGGAACCGTAACAGTTGTCACACGATACGATTTACGTACGGTGCGATTACGTTCGATGTACGATACCATGTGCGGTTTTTACACGATACCATACACGTTACGGTTCGATACCATACACGATATGCATTACGATAGAAAATCTACACGTTACGATGCGATACGGTGTACGCTTCGATACAACATACTGTACTGTTTCCGTTTACGTCACGTTACACGAAATACCATGGCAAATGCGGCATGTTGTTAAAGTAAAGGTTCAATCAGCCTATTTATACAGTACCAACTCGGTTTAGTCCAAATCGTTCTGCCCAATCGGCCCACTTCCAGCGCATATAGGCGGTAATGTTTTCACATCTTTCAAATGAGACAATACACCTTCCGTCTAAATGGTAAACTGTGTAGGCAAATGATAAGTAAGTGACGCCAATATCATAGCCTGCTTAAACATTGAACAAGTGTGTAAAATGTACCATGTTAAGACAAATTAATATAAATGTGTAATTTCCCAACATTCTTACACCACTCTTCTATACACGTATATTTCAATTTTCTACCCCTATTCCCCGCATCCGTATCTGCGTTTTAATGAAGTGAAATATCACAGCCAGATTATGTGTGCTGGGATCTTCATACATGTATGACATGTCTTCAGACCGGATGCAGGTGTTGTGCACTACAGCTAAATGACCACTGCCCGTCTAATTTGAAAAGAAACGTGTCATAAAAGTGGCAATCTGTGTGGGGGCTTATAATCGCTCGCGTGAATTGTAGGTACATGTACCGAATAACCTACATAAATGGACTAGCTGCTAGAAAAAAAATAACATCAGAAACATACCATTGTCTCATACTCAACCCTTTTTCAACCACTATTTAAATAAAAAAAAATCGGTAAGGAATAGTAGAATATGGGTCAATCGGGAAAAAACTTAACAAACTAAAAAGATAGAAACAGGGCTATTAAATAATAATTATATTATTATAAGACAAAATTGGACTAACAACCGACAAATTAACACCTCCACCGAATCCTTTCCATGTAGGGATCAAATCCATTTACATTAAAACAAATTTAGAAGACGTAATCGACTTAATTGATAAGATTATTCCCTTAGTTAAACTCAACTCAAATACTGAGTACTGAGATATCGCTACCGACATTCACATCTACACCGACGGTAGCAAGGACACAAACAAAAATGATATAGGAGCATGAGTTATTATGATTGAAAATCAAAAGAATAAATAAACAAGGTCAAAATAAAACTAAACACTAGACATTCTTTATTTAGATGCGAACTGTTAATTATAACCCATAAAATGTGTTCAAATAGACCAAATTGCCGATCAACAATAAATATTTACCCCGGCTCTTTTAGTTATTTACAAGCATTTCAGACAATTAACGGAAAGAATAGACAAGAACTAATTAAAGAAATATATAGATTAAAATACTAAAATACAAATGTTAAGCAAAATCTCTAATATGAATTTGGAGATTTAAACTCACCATCATAATATAGCCCATGATTAAATATTTCTAGACTCAGACTCGGATCCAGCTACCTAGGTGAAGTAAGTAAATCCCCCCTCCACCCCCCCCCCCCCCCCCCCCGACAAAGCAGAACTAATAATACGCAAAGCAGAACTAATAATACGCGCTCTTAATCTTTTTTAGAATAAATGCATTTCATTAAATATTTAATTAATAATATAGGATAACACCTACATAAACTGGATTAATACAATGTCCAATCGATATCATATCCAAATCTAAACAATAACTAAAGTTTCAAAACCCACAAGACACGTGATGGGGTGAAATCTCTTTAAAATATAAACATTCCTAATAAACCCATTCTCTGATTGGCTGGACCCCAATTTGGCGGAAGATTATGACTGCTCTTTGTTTAAAGGCATTACACCTCTAAGAAACTGTTTCTTAAAATGTTCACCATTGAAATGTTTTCTACTCCTGATTAGAGCTGGCACTTTTTGAACTACGATGATGTTTTAAAGTGACAAAAGTACAGGGAAAGTGTGTGAGTAGTTAAGCTTGGGTTGGTAATTCAGTTAGTTTAGTATATCGTATATAATATATATTTTAGTAGAGAATTAAATGTATTTAATGTATTTAATATCTTCTAGGTATTAAAGTGTTGCATTTTTATTAAATCTGCCTTTTTCCGCTGGTACAAAAAGCAAAGACACGTGTGAATAATATAGGTCTTTGTAGCTAATCTCTTGCTATTGTGTGCTGCCTTAACAGAAACAGCACGGGGTTAAAGTATTTCTCTATGTCACAGTAAGGACAGTTCCTATTGGTGAACTTGCATTCTTTACCAGGGTAGCTTGATCCTAGTTTTAATTTAAAAAAACTATTCTAAACCAACGATATTGTGGCAGTAAATATTGAACTTAGAGTCCTACCAACATATCCGAATATCTGAATTTGTGCGTTGTTTATTATATTTATTTTATTAATTATAGCTCTTTCTCCATGGCTTGGTATCCACCCTAGTTTTATAGAATCTAGGACAATTGCCCCCCCCCCCCCCCCCGGACGTTTGCCCCCCGGACGTTTGCCCCCCTATTTGTGAAGGGCGGACGTTTGCCCCCCAGCTGAAATTACAAGGCGGACGTTTGCCCCCCAGCTGAAATTACAAGGCGGACGTTTGCCCCCCAGCTGAAATTACAAGGCGGACGTTTGCCCCCTCTACTAAAATGTCAAGGCGGAAATTGCCCTCCCTTTCTTCTCAAACTCTGTATCCCGCCTGTAAATGTCTTCCCGCCATATTAGAAACATACACAAACGGTACTACATGGTGCTACAGTACATGAAATGTGTTAAGTGTAACAAAATTTTCTATAATTTTTTTCATAGGACTGGAATTAAGTAAAAGTTACAATCTAGTTTGCCTTCATATCTTTACATCGCATCAGGTTCCGAGACAATTTACCCGTTCTAAAACTCTCGCCGTCGAACCCGCAAGACTTCGGCTTTAACAGGTTGTTTGCTTCACATTTATTGAATAAAATAAAAAAAAATTAAAAGCCGTATTTAAAGGACTGTGCTTACAGTTTGCATTTTGAGACGTGATAACGTGACAAATAAACACAATTTGTGACATTCCTTTAATTGAATCTCCTGGATTTAATTCGGCCAATCAAAGAAACCGTCGCGTATAATTTAATGCAATACAGTTAATTGTTTATAATTAAATACAATCATGTTAATCGCCGTTAATTGGCATTCTCTGTGAAATTAGTAATGCAAAGAAACCGCCGCGTATAACTGAACGCATTACAGCTAATTGTTTATAATTAAGTACAAGGATGTTAATCGCCGTTTTTTACATTCTTTGTAAAATTAATGAAATTGACAGATTGATTTTTTTGAAAGTCCGCCCTTACGTTATGGGGAGGGGGGGGGGGGGGGGGGCAAAAGTCTGCCCTCAAGTTTTGTTGAGGGGGCAAACGTCCGGCTTTGAAAATCGGCAGGGGGGCAAAAGTCCGGCTCTGAAAAGCGACAGGGGGGCAAACGTCCGGCCTGCATTTAAAAGAGGGCAAACGTCCGGGGGGCAAATGTCCGGGGGGGGGGGGGGGGGGGGGGGGGGGGGGGGCAAATGTCCGTACACCAGTTTTATAAAGGCATTGAGGGTTTTTGACAGGAGACTGTAAAGACTATATTTGTATGCTGACTTGCTTGATTTTGCAATGATTAGATATCATATCATTTTCTATTGTTACCCCAACGGTATTATTTTCAGTATCTGTACTGACGTCAAGGTACATGCCGATGTGCGCTTGTTATTTTAGGAGAGTATGTAAATGGGTTCATCATCCTAAAAAGACTTACAAAGGACCATTTCGTTATAAGAGGAAATCGATTTAAGAACAGACCAATTAACACCTCCGGTCAACACGTTAAGGATCAAACCAATCAACATAACGAACGGCTAAAAACCCTACTTCCTTTAAGATTAGTGGTGTCATAAAAGTGTCACCAATTTATTGGAATTAACACACGTGCACGTGATTGGCTGGGCGGGAAAATGTATGGAAATTAAGAAGGCATGATGACAGATGTTTACTGTTATTTATGATACTAGCAGATTGTTTTGACAAACACATTCACACCTTAAACATTTGATCACATCACTGGAAGAAGAATAGTTATATTTTTTTTTTTGCTACACGTGTGAACGTACTTTTATTGAATTTTCGTCGAGCACTGAATTGCTTTTATTTATTTATTTAAATTCGCATAAATGTGAATAAAATGTACGCGTTTAAAATAATTGGCGAAGAGACTTTATCAGTGTTGATTGTGCCCAGCGATGACATAGGTAAGCTAGCTTTACAATTAACTTACTTGTCGGAATATCAGAGATGATTCCACTCGGTCCAATCATTTATTAACAATGTTCATTGTATATGAGCCGAATCAATTGAATCCCATATTTGAGACAAACCTCTTTTCCATAACCTGACATAGAGCCAGATTATGTTATAGCTATTTTTTTTCCAGCTGTATGTTTATTCCAATTACGTCTTACTGCTCTTTATTTTCCATAAAAGCGTGGGCAAATAACCAGAATCCTAGTTTTCACAATATTTTCCTAAACTTCCATTCATATTCAATATACGCATATTGTCATTCAAGTAATAAGTTCAAAGGTGTACAATATTAATTTGCTCATCGATAGTATGCATGTACCGGAAATGTAATATATAGTTAAGTTTCTGTTTAGAACCATAACTTATTTTTGTATTTGTGAAGCATTTATTATGACATTTAAATTTCCTGTGAACTTTTGTATGAGCATGATAATGTCATTAGAAAAATGTCACAATATATGTATATTTGTATCAAAGAATTATAAGAAGGCACAGTGCAATTCTGCTTGTGTTACGTTACCATACTATACTTTCCGTTACGATACCACGGTCTTGTCATAAGCGTGACGGTCCGATACGATACGATACGATACGATGTACCATTTACGATATGGCTCGTTACGTTACTTCACGATTGGCGTATTACGTTACACGATACGTTACGTTACCATACGATGCGTTTACGATAGAAATACGCACGATATACGATGTTTTGGACAACTGGTACGGTGCCAGGACTGTATAATTTAGGCTGCTCACTAAAATCACTCTGAAATCCGAATCATTAACTTGTATATGATAATACGATAATCCATTTTGGTAGAAATTGCATTTGCACTGGGGAAAATTTGTATGCACACTTGACACATTTGTAAATTATCCACTGATTGGTTCAATTTAGACAGCTTACCCAATGGAAACATTAAACACATATTGTCGTCTGTCCATACACAAACTCTCAGATACTTCTGTGATGCCTCCAAAAAAGAAAGGTTGCCCGCTGTTAAATGACAGACAGCAATGGCTGACAGCATTTTTTGGCAAAATCAGTGACAAGGGACCTGATGCACACAATAATGATACTGATGATTCATTGCTAAACACAAGGAAATCATGTTCGTTTCAACAACACTGGCTAAAGATTATACATGGTTGCATTTATTGTAATGGTTAAGACAGAATTTGTTAAATGAGGTGATATTACAATAACAAATGGTATACCTTATATATTATAATAGAGAAACATTGGTTTTTGTCAGGGCCCATTATTTCAGAAAATGGGCATCCTGTGGACTCAAAAGAAAAAAAGTACAGTCCAGTGAGACATTAATTTACAAATTTCATTTCCATTTGACCAGTATTAACCCTACTTTAATAAGAGACCACATGAAATGTATTTATCCTACAATTAATATGTTTAAAGGCACATGAGTGGTAATTACACTGCATAAATGAAATATAAAAAAAATCCAAATTGAATGCAGTAAAAATTATTACCTAGCTGAATTGACCACTACTGACCCCATCAGGAGTATTGACCAGGATAGGTTTAAATTTTAATGATTTAGAACTCATGGTTAAAACTGGGGCTGGTCAATACTGTCCAGCTCTGACTTTAAGTCAGTGGAATTCTCTTTTTTTTATTTGTATGCACAATCACATGCAGGTTAATGTCACAAATTGTTTTTAATACAATTTAAAATATTAAACATTGACTGTCTATTCCAGTCTTTAAAGATGTTTCAATTTAAAAGGCACAAAAAGTGATAATAAATTTAAACTTTTGTTTTTGCAATCCAAGGTCCATGAAAAGTTCAACGGACCACTATTTAGCAGTATTGAACACTTGTGGGGTATTGATTGTGACGGTTTGAATCAGTTAAACTGACAGGGGACGTGGTCCATACAGTCTTACCCTGGTAAGTGGTATGATATAACATAAATCCACACATAAACAACTACTATTGCCAATAGGTTCCTGCTGTTACTACTTAGTCACGAGTTACACCCCTCTGTGTTAAGTGAGTTGCACTGTTGTAATGAAAACAGTCTGACTGTAATGAGAAACAGAATTGTGGAAGTAAAATGTTAACGTGTCATGATTATAACTTTGCACTGAACGTAGAGAGATCACTACAAAGTCAAAAAGTTGAAAGTATTATAACCTTTACTGTTAGTATCAATAATTACAGGGGACACATTCTTAAACACTCTTATTTTTTCTAATTTAAACTTAGAAATAGCCTTAGGTTTAAATATATTTCCTTAAATACAGGGATCGGAAGGGATTTGCCAGCATTTTTGCTGATACTTTGCAGCGACATTTCTTAAATTATAGCACAGGGGTACTTATAAGGTGCCTAGGGACTGAACCAAGCCGCTCCATTATACTGACACCGACAAGTCAGGCGTAATGCTGTCCCCTTAGCCCCGAGCATTAGGAGGGAATCCACTTCTACCAACTTTAAAGTCTTTCGTTTGACCCGGCCAGGGCTTGAACCCACGACCTCCCGATCTGCAAGCTGACGCTCTACCACCTGAGCTGTTATGACCGGTTCCTTAAATACAAGCAAATTTCTTATGTTTCATTTATAAAATCATTTAATCTAAAAAGAAATCTTCGAATATTTTATTTAAATTTAAAATTTGAAAATAATACTACGATTCTATATAAATACCACTCAATATTGAAATTATAATAATCAGGTCATCACCACTACAACAACTCTAATTACTACTACTACCACTACTACAACTACTACTACAACTACTAGTACTCCTGCTGCTGCTGCTCCTAGCACAAACAACTTCTTCTGTACTTGCTGTGACTTGCTGTAACTACTTTAACCATTTCAACAACTACTACAACTACTGCTACAACTAACTGCTTCTTCTAACATCATCATCTTTTTCATAATTATCTTTATTATCATCAATCATCATCATCTTGATTATCATCATAATCATGAACATTTTTTTATTATCATCATCATCTTTACTATCATTATCATTTTAAGCATTATACCTGACAAAACAATATTTGTTTCGGGTTAGCCAACTCAACCTACAGAGTACAATTTCGCTCTTTCGCAATCAACATTTTTCATTATCAATAAGGAAATTTTATTATATCACATTTTTAAGTAATACGAATATCTAAGGGAGGTCACTTGTAAACTGAAACAGCTGTAACTGGCCATACTGTATGTTATCAGTCAATGCCCTTACAACTACAAAGACGTACCTTTGTGAATGTTAGTCTACATCATTTAACATAGATATGAGACATTAATAAACAAAAGTTCATGAGATTTTTTAGGTAACAATATCTTATTTGGTTGTTTAAGCAAAAAGAAATTTGTCCAAACTGTCTGATATCACCTTTAAAGCTTGACCTTTGATACAAATTATAAACGAAGCTATAAAAATAAAATGAAGCATTTTATTAATATTTTTTCTGCACCAATTGAAACAGAATTATGACACACATGCATGAACCATACCTTTATTATTCCTTAATCTTATCCTTTTATCATATAAATAAACAAGATAAATGGTAATACAAGCACACAAATGTAAAAGACACACATGTGAACACTTACAATACAGCTAAAGAAATATACTGAAAAACAAACAGGTAAAAATAAATGAACTAATATAAGTATATACCTTACCTGGCACCCAATACTGAAGAAAAAGACTTTTCTATTCCTAATCATTACCACATGTCAACAATTCACCAAAAATTCACAATCACCTGTCTGTTAGTCATAAACTACCTTTAACAAATCTTCTTTATAGTCTTATCATGCCCACTCTATATTTACACCCACATGTGATTTATCCCCACATGTACAGTCTATTTTTACTTCACATACAAATGCATACTTTACACTAATATGTTGTAGTGTAGCGTAACCAAGCTACATAGTAAATGTAAGAGGAATTCAAGCGTTACTAGATCTGTCACATACGATTATCTTCATGGACATTATACACATTTGTATAAAAATCTACAATCCGACATTTATTTCTATTCCACTCAAACTACTATCTTTAAATTTCCTACTTAAACAGTAAGTGTTTTGTCAATAAGGTCTGCACGTCAAGTTCAATGCTTAAGTAAGACTGGGTTTTCCCAGTTGACTAAAAATAGCACATGAAACAAGGGATTATTCAGCAGACAGTTACACAACTCCAAACATAGATTTGTAGATTGGTTGTAATATTGTCTGACAAATTGTCAAAATAAGTTAGCAGGAACTTTGTTATATACTAAATAATACAGTCATCAGTACTATATAATGTTGCTTACAATAGGACAAGATTTTACTGACACAGAATGATGGAACAATATCATGAGAACTCTATCCTAACATTATAATTTCAGTTATAGCTGAAAATCAGTTATTCTGTTTAAAGACTTGCTGTTAAATTTCCAATATTATTATTATTACTATTATTATTATTATTCTTAATTATTATTACGTGATGGTAGTGGTAATTGAAGTAGTAGTTGAGGTATAATAAAAATCACTAAAATTATTTCATTTGAACTAGTATTATTTTAACTGTTGTTACTATTATGACACTTATTAACATATTATCTTAATAATATTTTAATAAATAAAATAATAATAATAAAGTTATAATAAAAAATAACAATAATAATCATAATAATAATTATTACATGCATAATAACCAGTGCACATTTCTGTCTAGATTATATCATTCCCTATAATCTGCTTCATTTGTTCATAACGAATACAAATTGTGAGTTATCTGCTAGAAAATACCTACAGCATACTTAGAATAAGACAGATTGCATAAAAATCAATAGCAAAAAGTTAAGATCCTGATCAGACAGAACTCAAAAATATAATTGTCTAAGCTTGATCATAAAGCATCCAGCAGGCTATGAATTAGGGTATTAGATGTGTAATAGTGATTAAATTGAATCTCGACAAAAGATATATCATATTATTCAGCATTTTTCACCTCAGCTTACTAAAGTTTTGGGAATTTTTATGTACTAGGTCACCGTCCTCAAATCTGATCTTAAATTAATCTCATACATGTCAAATTTGGATTAATAAAAAATAAATAAATCACAGTAGTGTCATTTGTTTTCTACATTTTTATAAGAGTATACTTTAAAAAAAAAAAATACTCCAAAAACATGTGAAAAACACTTTTCTATTTCTTTGCTGTAATTTTGCTTTTTTTAACAAATCTTCCGTGCTGTCCAAATACCTTGTCACCATTTTGGAGTGGAGAAATTGACACGATTTCATTGGATAAAATTAAAAATAAAATCGGGTGATATCATTCTCGGAAGGCCGAGTGTTGACATAAATGATCGAACATGTAACATCGTAAACCGCTAAATGCCGACATTACAAGAATATTCATGAGATTGATTACACATCTAATACCTTAAGTGCATTAGTAAGTAAAGTACAAAGTACAGATACATACTTCTGTGTATGGTTCACACTTAACTGTTTACTGGTTCATCATGTTTTCTGACCTTCCTTATTTTTTATATGACACTAAAATAGAACTCATGAATTTATTTATTTTAACAATCCCAACCAAAGATGACAATCAATATAAACTTTAATTTACTCAGTTATTAAAGTAAACATGAAATAACACTGAAATTTGACATTTACACAAATTGATGTTTGACATTTACACACTATGATGGCTCTACAGTTATGTATGTGTCTCTAGATATTGTCACCACACACATATTTTCCATCAAAATATCAACAGAATCAATATATATGAGACTATTATAATTATGAGGGGTCTGTGAATGCAAGGAGTCCTAGAGGGCCCCATGTTCGAGCGCCAGACTGGGTATGCAAGGATTTGGGCAAACAATTTAGTGAATTGATTTGTTTATTGGGTTTATAATCCTACCAACAGTATTTTAGTTATATGGGAACAGTGTCCACTTGAAGCAGATATTGTGCTGCCTTCACTGTGTATAGCATGACTTAAAGAACCAGTCACATTATGCTGACACTAGGCCAACCAGTCGTGGCAATAACCTTTGCTTGAGTGTTAGCAAGGTAGCTATCCCACTACCATTTTTAACAACTTTAGTATGTTTGTTTTTGTTTTTGGGATACAGTGCAGTGACCAATTATGATCATTATAGCAATGTCTAGCTGTTTTGGTGGAAGAGGACAAATGCCTGGGAAGAACCACTGGCACAGTCAGCTAAAAGGCCTTTCCACATTAAGTCCTTCATCCTGAATGGGAAACTCACATGTCAGAGGAGTTACACATCAGTGACTCTACCACTATGCCATGGGTGCCTCACATTACTATGTTGTGGCCCGGATTCAGACCTTGGGCCTCCTGCACCTGGAGCCAATGCTGTAAGAATTGCCCCAGCATGTCCAGTCATTTAGTTCATTTATCATACATTACACTGCCCTGCTAGGAATGACAACTGTCATTCTGAACACCAGACTTCCTAAATAAGACTTAACAAAACCGAAATGTTCTTAAGAAGTTAGTTTTGGGTGTTTCTTGCTTGACACTTGTGAAGCTTGACATTTCTTCTGCTGTCAGAGAAAGAGTGGGTTGTTTTCTATTATAAAATTAACAAAGGAGGTTCATTCAAGATAAGCTAGTTATTGTTTTCAATGTAACTGCACTGCACTTCTTTGCCTTGTAAGATAATCATGGAAATAGTTTGTAAAAAGTAAATCCTTACAATAGTGCTGAAAATATGTCCCATACATGAACAGGCAAGTATCAGCCAACAAAAGGACAGCAAAGTGTCTGACATGTTAAGCAAGTGACATAAAAATGAGCAAGGTTAATGACTTTAAAGATTTTTTTTTCAAAATACATAATTCTTATTTAAATGTTTCACTAGTATTACAGAAAGAATATCAAAATAATAAACATATAATAAACACATTGTAAATTTTTTGCACTAATATGTATTTTCAATCAAGAAAAGTGCAGTTTTAAGAACATGCAACAAATGTTTTTTCCAATATTAATTTGTTTTCTTAATTATTTTGGGGGAAATTAAGTTAACCCTTTTTATTAATAGTTCATCTATAATTTTGAAAATTCACTTTACTTTGTTCTTTTTCTTTACAAGTGATTAATGTAATAATAGATTTAAGGCTGAACCAGGCTACACATAAACCCTTAGTCATGCAGATTCTGCTCATGATTGTGAATGATTTGTAAAGGCGTAAAATGGCATATACATGCAGAAAAGGGTAAAACGTGACCAGAAAATAATAAATGAACTTTTTTAGCCTTGACCTGAAAAGCTGAAACGTTATGTTTGTTTCCAATTCCAATTTCACAAACGTCTAAAAAAAACTCTATTCCTATTACAGGTAAATATTTCATCTGACAGATTTTATTTTAAGATTTTAAGATATAGCAAATGTTAGACAATATACAAAATTGAAACAATGTGTTGTATGCCTAAAGAGGCGCACATATTGTACGCAAGATTTTAAGAAAATTCAGTATCTATTGTCGTATTTATGGACATTTTTCTTATCTAAAAATTCAAACAAACAAAAATTTCTTGTTTAGAAATAAGGAAAAGGCATCTTGTTTAGAAATAAGGAAAAGGCATCTTGTTTAGAAATAAGGAAAAGATATCTTGTATAGAAATAAGAAAAAGGTATCTTGTTTAGAAATAAGGACAATGTATCTTATATAGAAATAAGGAAAAGGTATCTTGTTTAAAAAATAAGGACAAGGTATCTTGTTTAGAAATAAGGAAAAAGTATCTTGTTTAGAAATATGGAAAAGGTATCTTGTTTAGAAATAAGGAAAAGGTATCTTGTATAGAAATAAGGACGAGGTATCTTGTTTATAAATAAGGACAAGATATCTTGTTTATAAATAAGGAAAAGGTATCTTGTTTATAAATAAGGACAAGGTATCTTGTTTAGAAATAAGGACAAGGTATCTTGTTTAGAAATAAGGACAAGGTTTTCTTGTTTAGAAATAAGGAAAAGGTATCTTGTTTATAAATAAGGAAAAGGAATCTTGTTTATAAATAAGGAAAAGGTATCTTGTTTATAAATAAGGACAAGGTATCTTGTTTAGAAATAAGAAAAAGGTATCTTGTTTAGAAATAAGGAAAAGGTATCTTGTATAGAAATAAGGAAAAGAAATCTTGTTTAGAAACAAGGACAAGGTATCTTGTATAGAAATAAGGAAAAGGAATCTTGTTTAGAAATAAGGACAAGGTATCTTGTTTATAAATAAGGACAAGGTATCATTGTTTAGAAATAAGGAAACCCACATAATCTTGAATCCTTTTTAAAACGTGCTCTGCTAATGAGAAGTGTTTGAAACTAACAACAGAATTAGGCAAACAACCCAAACATGTTACTCTAACTTAATTGGTTTGCAGCAAACTATCTCAAATTACCAATGTTAAAAATTGTTAACATACCCAACCAATTGTTAAGATTGACTTTTGGTGCCTATTTTGGATACCCTTTGATTAGAGGTGGTACATTACACTTGCTGTACCTTAAATTTTTAATTTATGATATTTTCTATTCAGCAAAAACATTTTTAGACAAGGACTCATATAGAGCTGGATAGAGTAATAAGCATTCCCTGGTAAAAGTAGGACAAAACTCCACCATAATGAATTTAAGGGTTACCGTCCTTTTTGAAATGGGTTTCACCATCAATAGTGAACAAGTATTTAAAGTTTGTAGTGAATATCTAATTGAACCTAAACAATAAAAAGTTGAAAAAATGCCAAAACCAAGAGGCTCATGATAAGTTTGTTTTTTATTTGGCTAAAAAATTCCAATAAAAAATTCTCTTTCTTACATTTAGCTTATACATATTTTAATGTCTAAATGGTGATGAGAGTGACATCTTATCTACCTTTTAGTATTATGTAATTTTCATTGCATTACCAACTTTGTAGAAATGAAATATTTATCAAATATCAGTAAAGTAAAATGTTTTCAATAACTTCAAGATGAAGAGAAAGTGATATAACTTTCATAATGTCATATATAACTGACATAAAGTAAGTGGGGATTTTTCCTTTTATCCTCATCTTACAATACTTATAATAGTTAAAATATATGTACAATAAAGCTGTTCAGTCATTTCATGGCTGCAGTGAGTAGATCTAGACACAAAAATACAAAAATGCTTTCATGACTAGGATGTACACTACCAATATACATCCAACACCCATGTATAAGGTTTAATGGTGTGGTGTGGTATGTCACCAACACCATCAAGGATGTGGTTTGATTCACTTCCTTTTTTGGTCAGTTTCAAAATAACAACAAAGGTTCATTTGTATCACATTTCATCTTCTTCTGCTTCATTTGTTTCTACAATAGACTCGGTAACTACACCAGACATTTTTCGTTGTTAAAGTCCACTAAATCAATACAACCATGATCATCCAAAACTATATGTTTAGTAATTAAGACTACAGACCAATGTCTGGGTAGAACAGGCAACGCACTGCATGTCACCTGGAAGAACATTCCCATTAAAATTTCTGGCTCCAGTCAGTATTTACGCCCATGCCAAGAGGTTCAAGGAGTCAGCGGAGTTAACCATGACCACTCCCTAATGTTTAATGTTAGTTTATTTGCACACAAAAAACAACATACAACACACGTCTGGGCCTTCTTCCACCAAGGAGAAGATAAGTTATCCCATGAATTTCTGCAACATAATATCATTTCATTACTTTTTCATCACTTTTAATCAAACTATATTTTTCTATCAAACCACTCATTTGAATTGTTGTACTCTTTTTATTATTTTTCTTTCAAAGCATTTTGAATGAATAGCAACGAAACAGGGGCACTTGTGGCCAATGAGACCCTGTCACTTATGACTCCCCTGCCCATTCATCATTTAGGATCAAGTCCAGATTGACTGTAGAACTTTCATTTAACATTCTCTGAAAAAATTATAATATCAACATTTTAAAATATGGCACTTCTAATTTTTGATACTTCCAAATTTGAAGGATGGATAACACTGTATTTGTCATCAGCATGATAAAAGACAGCGATAAATTTCTTCTTGGACTCTTCAACATTCCACCACAGAAGTACAAGTCCTGGTGGACTACCTCAACATTAATCTGAATAATTCTGCCATCATCAAAAGTTGGATGTCGCTATACTGACCATTGTAGGGGAAGTGCAATTAAAAAAACAAAAAACAACGAAAGAAACAAAAAGATTGACTAGATAAGATAAGATCTAGATGAGTAACATCCCCACATTATTTTGAACTGTGACAGCCTTGCATTACAAACATTTTTTTCAAATATAACAAATATATAGCTTACATTACCTTAATAAATATATAAGCCAGTTCAAGCTATTGGCAAAAAGGTTGGATCCTGCAAACGCCTAACAAGAAATGTAAACAAAGTACGGCACTCTTTAAACTGTTTATTTTATCCTACACGAAACACATAACACAGTCACTGACACAGCCCAGGGTATTTCCCTTGGCTTACCATCTAAAATAAGTTCAAGATTATTCAGATTGTTACATCTATCCGGCTATTAAATGTATCCGTTACTTGTCAATACAAAAGTTTCTGGTGCCAATAAAAAGCCTTTACACATCAGTCATCAATAAAGACAACAGTAAGAATGCCAACATTAATTACATCTTATTAACAAGATGTGCCAATTTCTTGAATATGTATGGAAATATGTGTACAAATCTACATACTAAAGAAAGCAAAACCTTTTAATTAACAAATTTAACAAATTTGAAACAACCCAAATATCCTTTTTTTGTAGGATAGTGCTGTTGAAAGTTTCCCCGACTATATCTGGCATAACACAATATTGAAAATGAAATTTCTAGAAAATAATTATTTAAAAATTCAAAAAAATATTCAAACAAATTTGCAGCAAATTACTACTATGCATGATAGGTACAACTGTACCACCAACAGCAAAAATCTGGTAGAAATATGATGTAATCCTGCACTTTTATCAACATCCGGCATGCAGACATTTAAATACATAAATATTTAATGAAAATGAAACCAGTTTTTACTCCGGACATGAAACACAACTACTTTTGAACGAAATCAATTGTGTTGCTGATAAATAATAAAACTTAATGAAAACAATGGTTTAAATATAAATACTGGATTTTTTTAACTTAAACAAGGTTATATAAAAATTAAATGTTGTAATATCTTGTTAAGAAATAAGGAAAAGGCATCGTTATCAACAACATAATCATCACCACCATAATCAACAACATCAACAGCTCTTTTTATAAGAGGAGAGAATACCACCTTGTTAACTGATGTCAATCCAACCCAACTACCATAAAGCTCCATCGATGAATAACTAATACCAGTCATGAAGGATAGAATCCATCATTTCAATCCATTGTTTCATGAGATAAATGGTTTTATACCAAAATAAACTCAACTCTCCTACATTACAATGTATCAATGCAATGACCAAAAATGATTTCTTTGCATGTCATGCTCTGTGCTTACACCCTTGTGCAGACAACATTCTATGATGTAAGACCTTAGAAGTCACGGACTGGCAAAGGCGTATGGACCAGGTATGTGGTAGAAAACATGTAGATACATAAGCCAACTAAAAGGTTTGGTCCAGTCTAAACAAATCAATATAAACAGAATGCTGCCTAAAGCAGCATAGCAAGAATTACAAAATGTTACATAGACCATACCTTTCCTGATGACACCATGGGAATAATCAATATCCACTGCACATATATGTGTGTTTATCATCCAACCAACAATATTTCAGTGATCTGGAAATGGTATCCACTTGCTGAAGCAGATATACTGCTGCCATCAGTATGTATAGCATGCCATGAACACCTGGCATGATATCACTCCCAGTCTCATTATCCTGACACCGGATCAACCAGTGGTGGACCTACCATTATATATTTGTTTCTACGCTAGCAAGGGAAGCTATACCACTACCATTTTTAATGACTTTGGTCCTCTGCATATCATAATTCAAATTTTGCACAATATGACTACATATAAAAAGGAAGGTTTTTTTCCCTACAATGAACATTGTCAACTTTTACATACAAAAATAGTCTTAATACTTGAAAGACATGGAGAGCAAACTACATTGTGTGTTGTTGTACAGTATGTACATTATTTCCTGTGAGATCTGCCCTAAACTTCCTGACTTGCCTGCAGTCGGGTTGTTTTTTTCTTTAAAGCCATTTCCCCTTTGGATGACTGGACTTTGGCTTGTTTAAGATAATCATTTTATTAAGCAAAACTTGTACAAAAACATTTATTAAGCTAACTTTTGTGTTACTAAATACATTTTGGAAGAGGTAAAACAGCTATAGCAACAGGAATACATCATTTTGGAAGAGGCAAAACAGCTATAGCTACTGAAATACATAATTTTGGAAGCAGTAAAACAGTTTTAGCAACAGGAATAAATCATTTTGGAAGAGGTTAAACAGCCATAGCTACCGGAATACATCATTTTGGAAGCGGTAAAACAGCTATAACAACTGAAATACATAATTTTGGAAGCAGTAAAACAGTTTTAGCAACAGGAATAAATCATTTTGGAAGAGGGAAAACAACTAAAGCAACAGGAATACGGTACATCATTTTTGAAGAGATACAACAGCTTAAGCAACTGGAATACATCATTTTGGAAGAGGTAAAACAGGTAAAGCAATAGGAATACATCATTTTTAAAGAGATACAACAGCTTAAGCAACTGGAATACATAATTTCGGAAGAGGTAAAACAGCTATAGCAAATGGAATACATCATTTTGGGAGAGGAAAAATCAGATTTAGCAACAGGAATATGTCATTTTAGAAGAGGTTAAACATCTATAGCAACTGGAATACATTTCCAATTGAACAATTAAATTGCAAAGCCATATTTAAGAGAATTTCCTTGGTTTCTAATCAACTTTCCACTAATCCAGCAATGCTGCATATGAAAGGCAAGCGACCAAGTTCCTGTGTCTGGGCTCAAAAAATTTAAAGGGTAAACAAATAAAACAAAATATGCATGCCAGAAGATGCCACACCTACGCCAATAAAGTCTTGAAACACTATAAAGGATATCCAGTAAAAAGATGATTCAAGCCAACCAAAAGGATGATTCCCAACATGTGTGGTTAAAAGCCTGCAAACCTGCAGTCTGCAGAATGTCTTCAATTCTTAGCAGGTCTGCAAGATGTAAACCTTGTTTTAAGAAAACATCTCCTTCAATTGCAGGGCTTATTGAAAAAAAAACTTTAGGCAGTTTGAACCAGAAATGTTTGAACGGTATGGAAAATGGTGGAAATAGTCCTACAGGTTGAACCAAAAACTATGATTATTAATTTTTATGTTTTTAAACGTAACTATGTTCTTTATAACTGGCTGTAAAAGACTGGCAAAAGACCCAACTTAATATCAGGTCTGAATCACCAATGCAGGGCTGGAATATCTCTTCACATAATGGTCTCACTCTAGGACGCCATTTGGCTCAAAGTTGATGACCAATTACTCTGCCCTGGAGTTTTACCTCAAAGCACTGGAAGTATATAATGATTGTATAAAACTTCCTTAAACTGATTTGTAAGGTGCCATATATTGAAAAATAATTAGCAGCTGAACAATGATGTATTATCTTAAACAACCCATCCATGAAATGACATACATTGTTACACGTTCAAAGGTATAATGATGATAACACTTATATATTTGTTACATTGCACCGACACAATTATAGTCATATTAGTGACGTCCAGCTAATTATTGTTGGAGGAAGACCCCAGACTTATATCGAGGTAGAAGCACCGGAGCACTGCAGGTTTAATGGAAAACCTCCCCACATGAAAGTTCTCGCCCGACTGGGACTCGAATCCACGCGGTGGGAGACTGAGGAGTTTCAAGTCTGCGATTCTAACCACTCGGCCCTGGGAGCCCCCAACATAATTGTAATTCTACTTTTGACTGAATGACAAATTTATCATCTCACCCCACAATCCATAGTTTTTAAAGATATTTTTATATTGTATATTTTATAAAACAAAATAGTCAAAGGTTTTTGCAAGTGTTGTAAGGTGTTGATAAATGCCGGTTGCAACCTGTCAAAACTATAGAATAGGTTATGTTTGAAGTTGTAGGTAAACATTGTACCAGTCACTATAAATGTACTTCTTTTACAGTACTATGACCTTTATTCTTCACTGCCTAGCAAGCAATTTTATTTACAGTTTCAGAATGTATCATCGAATAAGTTTGCATGTATTATTTTTAAAACTGTTACAGAAAAGGTCCAACAAAGTGTCTGTCAGCATTATTATCAACAATTTTTTAAGGGATTTTAAAGTTTTTTTAGTAGACCATTAGATGTTTTTTCCATGTTTACAGAGGTTTAAGGCATTTTTTTTTTTCAATAATTTTTGGTGTAAACTGAAAGATTAAACTTACAACCATATCTTTATTAATTTACGATGAGAGTAATATCACTTCAACCCTTTCATTTATAGTACTTGTATATGATTTTGAAACTTTACCTAATTTTTTATATTATATTTATCTTATAAAACAGTTCAAAGTATTTCTTACACATAAATGTTTCATCATTTAATAGTAATTTAATTTATTGAGTTTATTGTCCAACCAACAGTATTTTAGATATCTGGAGATGGTGTCCACTTAAAGCAGATATAGTACTGCCTTCACTGTGTTTACACGCTGTCTCTACCACACAAGTTTACTAAAGATGGCAGAAGTCACTCAGTAACATACGATTGCAAACTGTGTCAAACATTTAATGTCTACTTTTAGAAGCAAGTCAACTGCAGACAATTATTAACATGGTTTCATATACACTTGGTGCACACAAAGATATGACAGTTGAGCTTATTTTTCTTCCACCTTTATAGTGAGTGAGCAATTGTTTTTCTGCCCTGTGAAAATGATGGATGTTTGTCCAAGAGCTGTAACGATTCACCGTAATGCACCGAAAAATGCGATTCTCAGCTATGATATGGTGCATCATCTGATGTTGGCCAAATTTTATTTAATTCAATATTTTGACAAATGTATGCCTTTTTTTTAGTGATTCATCACCAAAAACAAATGTCTAGTCATATTATTTACATTATGTCTAATTCTTTTGATCATTTAATTTTCGGTTTCTGCTATTTATAAAATATTCAAAATACTTTACACTGTTGTTTCTGTGGTTTGTTATATTTTATTATAGTTATACACATTGCTGTTTCCATAAAAATTGCTAATGTTTTGTTGTTTATCTTGTTCACTTATAAACAGTTTTTTTATTTTATCAGTCGGCAAAGTTATGTGTGTAATAGGGCTGTGGATCATCGGGCAAATGGCGATCTGATCCGATCCATGATTCAGGACTAACGATTCACAGATTGAACCACGAATCACTAGTTAAAATAATTAAAAAGTCCAATGTCAAACAGAACTATAAGGTTCAGTAATTACAAGAACATTTAAATAGTTATCAAAACTGCAGTGTACACAGCAAATGACAACAGATTAAGACTGGTTTAAATGAAAACTAAACTTGTTTTAATTCAGAGCAATTCCACAATGACAACGAGACCATATGTCACAAGGATGGGTCAAGAAATTAGCAGTATTGATCATGAGACCAGTAGGTCTTCCTGTTCAAGGTGTACCGAAGTATTTCCATACATTTGATGTAAATATAACAGGTCAATTCTGTACAATACCGGCTCTGCCATTTGTTTACAGACAAATAAATGATTTCAGCTAGTGCTAAGACCGATATAATAACATGAACTTTTATATAGAAATCTTTTCAATGACTTGCATCCGAATCTAACATTATAGCTAGCTCTATAAAAAAAAAAAAATTTAACTTCTGGTTCATGCCTTTAAAAAACGTTGTTAAGAATCCCTTTGTAGATCATTTTTTGTTTACAATTCGTATGTAAAGAAATTACCAGGCACAAATTTTCTAATACAAGATCGCGATTCGGCGATATTTGCAATGACGAATATGTTTAATTCAGTCTGTAGACCAATCGCTTGTAGTTGTAAGCGAAGGGTGCCAGTTTCTAGAATCAAACTGCCTGTGTTTTCCTCCATAAGTTGCCTGGATCCTCTGCGCACTAGCTCCATTATTGGTCAACTGCTGTCGGGATACACATGTAATATAAGTGAAGGCAGCACTATATCTGTATTGTGAGAACATGTTGTTCAGATGGCTGAAGATTTTTGGTGGGATATGTATCCTAAGTGGGTTGTAACTTTTAAGTGATTCCTAAGCAAAGGTCATTCATCTGAATTTATAAAAAAAATGTAAATTATAAAAGTAAAAATGGCAGAAAATTGTTTTAATAATTAAATTAAAGTGATTTAAGATTCTAATTCAAAAGATATCTTGGAGGTAAGCTGAAAACCAAAAGTTGGAAAATCCTAGAAAATCCCCAATTTCATCATTTTTCCCAGCGGAAAAGATGGTGTTTAGTTTTCTAAAGTTAAAAAGATGAATAAATAAAAAAAATGTCTTTTACCTTTAGTTACCATAGGGCACATCTTATCTCATCCTTAAAACTAATTTTCATTAGTTAATTAGGGCTGATTCATACCGAAAAGAATTCTTGCTTAGTGGGAACGTAAAAGGGGAATTACCCATTTTGTCTACGAGCAAACTACACTAATAACTAAATTGAGAGATTGCGGATTACATAATATTGCCTAAAGGTGCCAGTTTTGTGTAAAAATAACTAAAATATTTCTTTCAAATATCAATATTGTTATAAATGATGTCATGCGTTTGTTCAGAGTGTCATTTTATATATTCTACTTTTGAATCAATATAAGATTGTATTTGTGTAGGGTTGTAACATTTTGTAACAAAAGCGTCTCCTTTAGTTGGATTTTACACACACATTTTAATTAATATTTTTCAATACATAAAATGCCAATACCTGATTTTTATTTGGAATACATGTAATAATATGACAATAGGTGCTACCTAATTCGGGGAAAGCGCAATTATTGTTTGAATACAATAAACTTTAGACTTAGTCATTGATACATGAAATATCAATGAGCACATTTGGAGCCTCTCCACGGCTTACCTTTTTTTCAATGTGGTTATTTTCAAAAGTAATAGTTTACGAGTAAAGTGAGCATTTACCAGATTTCGAATATCAGACCTACCTAATACTAAGGGCTGAGCTATAGCTGTATCTCTGAAACTGCCAGGGGCGTGCCTAGGCGACCTTTGAGTATACGCACTATTCTGGGGGGGGGGGGGGATTCTAATTTAAAAAATGAAACAGCTAACAACAAGTGCCAAACACAGGTTACGTACGATTTTTATTTGCTTTTTAAAGTGTTTTTTTTTCAATTTTTGGAAGCAACTATACGCACGTGCGTAAGCCCAGGCACGCCCCTGACTGCTACACTCCTCCCTTCTTACACAATGAGGTTCTCCCTGAATGTCATTTATTGTTCTACTCCGTAGCATCGTTGCATATCACAACACAAATAGAATACTGCAGTCGGCAATGGCATCAAATGTAAAAGAGAGGGAAAAGTGAGCCTACCCAGGTTTCAAAACACAGGCACAATGTGAATTAACTATCAGTAAAATTGCTTCTTTTATACCGAGATTTTTAGGGCTATATCTCAACTTCTGGTGGATAATAATTATTTTGTCTCATTAAAAAGCAATAAAATAAACAATAGAACAGAAATTATATATGTTATCATAAGTTCCACTCTTTAAAAAAGCAGACAAGACAGTGTGTATGTAAGAATGTAAACATGTTCTCTAAAATTACAATGGCAGGCTTTGCGAGAAAAGGTTAGTTCTAAAATAATATATACATAACTTTAATTCATGCTTATTTAATGTAATAGTTATCTTTTATTTATGTGTAAATATACCAGTAAGTCACAAATCACATATCTATTTGGCAACATCACGCATTTCAACACTGATGAATGTTGACGAGTCATTTTTGCTCAAGTATTGAGTTGAAACTATTTGAAGGTATATTTTTTCATAATTTTTTAATGTTTTTCTTTTGTTATAAATATTTTTGTTTGTGGATTCAATACTTCTTTGCATAACAGATTTTGTTCAGAGAAATTGATACCATAATTTGTCCTTTTTAGTATGCACTTTGATTTCAGCAGGCTTTAAACAAAAGTTTAGGTCCAGCGAAAAGCTGTAATGATCAATTTGTTATTACATACAAATTATTATATAAATAATTTTGTAAACCTTATTCAGTCTCAAAATGATCAGAAATAAAATAATATCTCCTTTAACATAAGGTATTCACCAAAATTTGTAGGGTGGTGTCCATTCTTTGCATAGAAACATGATACCCCATGGGATTTTGGGTCTTCGGGGGATGTTTAGGCAAAATTGAGTTCTGGCTGTTTCAAAGATATGAAACTAGTCCGCTTTCAGTAAAATACGATTCTTTTAAAAACATAGTACTTTATTTAGATAGCAGATTTTTTAAAACATTTAAATGCACTTTATTAGCTTTCATATAAACAACTACTACTTTATATTGATTAGGAAATTTCCACATTTATGCTGTATTTCAGAAGATGGATAATGTAAACATGTTTTAGATTTTTAAAATTTCTCAATAAATAGCTACTGTTGGTATGCAGAAAAGAAAAAAAAAATAACAATAAAGATTTTTATGTCTTTATATTAACTTTATTTTTTTTAAAAAGTATTGAAAAAAAAGGAAAATACAGGAATCACTTCTTCTATATGTTTTACCAGATTGAACCTTTTTCTTAATAAAAACAAACATTATCTTTCCAAAAAGTGGAAAGATGCAAAATGTCACTGAAAGCGATTTAAATAAAGATAATTATGCTTCAGCGGTTTAAGCTAATATGCAATGTCAAAACATAGTTAATAACAACACACACATTAAAAATATTGCATTTTACACTAAAGCAACATCAAATACAATTAATTAATATCATGGCACTTTAAGACAAATAAGTTAAGGCATTAAGTTATAGAACACAGACTACAACATTACATCTTGATGGAAAATGAGATTGAATATGTGAATGTCCAGCTCTAACATAAATGGTATGTACATTTTATTTAATGAAGGTGCTGTAACCGAATTTTAACACATATTTTGTTTTAATTAAAGCAAAATGGTCACAATAAAATGTTAACTATATCTTCAATCCATAGAAGAGCTGATGTCAATCTGTTAAATAAACACCACCTGCACAAAGGCATATTATTGTTCTGAAACATATATTTATTTCATAACTATTTATTTTATATTAAGAGAAATGTGCAAAAACAACAACAATTTCATTAACTGTTTGTTACAAAAGGGTGTGGTCTTGTGAGCACATTGTGTTAAATAAACTTTTTCATTCTTGTTCAGTCTGATTCAATATTCAGATTTAGTAACACGTGACACATTGCAGGATGGCAAACTTCAGCCACTTTCTCAAGAAAATATCAGGTCATCCTAGAATCAAGTCACTTCATCTTTGATCTAGATGGGCATGCCTCAAATCTGTTATTCCGTCTCTGGACGACCTTGCCTGAAACCTCTGTAAACTGGGTGCACTCAGTACTAATGAAGACAATTCCTGGATTTTTACAATCTGTATAACAGAAGAATAACAATCTAATAATAAATATTTTTGCAGTTGTGACACAAGAAAATGCAGTTAAATATATTCAATTGGAAGAATAATGCATTAACAGTAATAAGTTAATATCTGGGGAGATATACTTATAAAACTTAGGCAATGACCATCTACAATTAAATATTATCAACTACATGGCTAGAACTTTCCAGAAGACTTGATATTGCCCTTATGTCTACAGTAGAAAAAAATAATTTCTATACATAAATGTGTAAAAAGTTTGATTACAATATTCTTAAGCATTTTTTCTTTTTCAAAACAAAACCTAAAATACCCATTGATGCAACCTAGGTATTAAGTAAGGTTGTGTTGTAATATTAATGATTTTATTTACCTCAAGCTATACATTGAGTCCATTTCAACTTGATTTAAAACAAATTACCATCCACAGCCTTTCTTTCTGTTCTTTGGTTAAATGTGGAGTGGCACTGTCACCTGGTTAACATAGCAAATGTCAACTACAGTACTCATGGAGACCTCCCTTCACAGACTGCTTAGCTGTGAAAATATAACACAAAATGATAAAAATACATTATACCATGTTTAAATTATGCCAATAAACTCAGATGAATGTTATCAAATCTTTCTGGAAAAGCTTAAGTAGTATGCTTGTGTATATGTTTTGGTCAAAATGATACCTAATGTCAGTGATTTTGTTCCACATAAAAATGTCAATGTACAACAATTGTTTACCTTTCTTTTTATTAAAATCATTGTGGTGGAATTTATGGCTATTGGCAAAATTGGATTGTTTACAGACAGTTTTTGTTGGAAATAATACCATTAGAAAATTGTAATGCAAATCTTTATAAATGAATAAATATGCATGGATTTTTTTAGCATTTTAAAACTAGTTTTATTTCAGGTATAATAGGGAGTGTCAATCTTATAAACTGATATTTTAATTTAAATTAATTTATTGAAAGTGCACTTTAAACAACTCTTCTATGAAGGAAGAAAACACTGTCTAATTTGAATTGTAATGAAATGTCAAAGTAGATCTACACTTTTATAATATGTGTGTCAATTAAATCAGTCTTATATCAGAAGTAAGAACACTGCAATTTCTTCTATTTGTTGAGAAATATATCCATCATCCCTTTTTAAAAAAGAAACTGAAAAACTTTGTCATCCGAAATGTCTTCTCATTTTCAACATAAGCTATGTCTTAAGCCATCTTTTTTTTTAAAAAAGAAACCGTGCTCTGATGCGTGATTCATTGCTTACTCATTATCAGTATATCAAATACTTACAAAAGCAGTAATGGCTAATGCAACATTCTGATTGTGATATCAATAAATTTTGATAAAATACATAATCAGAGTAAGGTCTCGCACACTTACCGCTCACAATTCATCTTCATTTAAAACCCATCTTGGTTGCTGACATCACGCAGGCTGCAGCAAAAATGAAATTAAGTGTGTTTTTTAAGGTAGTAAATCCAAATTGGATTATCTCTTTACGCTAGCTGCAGACGACGCAGTGTACGGAAATGGTCAATGAACTTGACTGGTTTCCCAGTGTAAGACAAAATGCGTCCACTCGTACGTAAAAGTGGGGAACCAGTTGAAATTTCACTACTAAATTCGTACTCAAATTGATTCGTATTCAACGTAACTTAAACTGAAGTTTTTGTTTATTTTTATATGACCTTTATTGATAACATTAAGTTAAATAAATATTTCATCACTGTTTGGTCTACTTTTATAGATTTGGTATTCAAATAGAGAAAAAATATGGAACCGTAATAGTTGTATTACTTCATACAGCGCCCGCTCAGAACCGCTCTTTACACTTTCTTCAGTCAGAGCAAACAGCTGCTAAACTTAAATTATGATTTTTGTACTTCTGCATTAACAATCATCAAATGGGATTCCTTTCTCATTAATTTTAAAAAAAGATTTATTAAACAGTGTTGTTTTGACTCGTTGAATTTTCTGTGAAGAAATTATGCTCCAAAACACTTCTTGCATCAAGACTATTGTTATTGTGATCCTCACTCGCTGGTAATTTGTATGGTTGCACCGAAATTCAAGATGGCGCCATAAAGGGGGAACTTTCAATTTGGTCGGACGGGTATATATTTTCAATTTTGAAATTGAACATATCCCATTACCCACACGCTCCATACGCATTACCTATAGGCGGTCAAAGCCCGCAAAGCGCCCACGGGCGCTTTGCTTGGCTTTCCCCGTATTAACTGTAATAGTATATGCATTGTGTTAGACAATCGTTCCTTTGTAGAATAATAGAATAGATAAATATGACCAGAATTTGTAGTAAAAGTGTTTTAAATGAGCAGGATAAAAAAGAAGCAAAAGTAGTAGAAATGAAGACGAAGTAAGAGACTGAGAATGATATTTAAAGAAGAAGAAAGAACTTAAAGAAGAAGAACAAAAAAACACAAAAAGAAAGAAGATTATGCATACGTGTATTTCAGAAAACAAAACAAACAGACAAAGCGGGACGTGATCTTGTAAACATGACTTAAAACCACCTAACAGCTAGATTATACGCTTCATCTGTTGTATAAATTACATCATATTGAAGAAAGTTTCAATAGTTTGTGCCAAACGGCACGATCCGAAAGAACGAGCTTATTGTTGTACTGTGCTATCTGTATTGAATTGGGTGATTTCCCGTTAACATACAAATAATCAAGCAAACCGTTAATAGTATTATTTGTTTTATTTTAAATAAAATTATCATACAAAAATAGCCTTCTTCTTCCCCTCCTGTTCAAAATCGTGAAAATTCCAGAAAAATACTACAGTGATCATTCTATAATGAATGCCTTATCCGCCATGTCTTTCGTTTATAATCCGAAAATATATGAACTGGGGTGAATAAAATATACAGCTCTTTTAATTAGACAACAATACTGGAAAACAATGAAGATATTTAAACAAATGCCTTACTTACTTAAAAATAAGGCACTTTAAATACATGTATACAAGTGTTTCCTGAAAACAGAGCTAAGAGACCGCGGCTACGACTATGAAGACGAAGTAAAATAAACAATTAAACAAACGTCTTACCTTTTTCGAAAAATGAGAGCACTCAATTTCCATGTCATGTCATGGGCATTGATAAGACCGTTTAAGACTGCCATAGTTGAAGGCAGAAGCTACAGCAGGCCGAAATCAGGCAAATCTGTGCTGTATTAAACTCACCGTTGTGTTTTCATTTTCCAGTCTCTTTTACTGAATTTTATATCAAATTAAACAGCTTTTATGAAGTAGTTTAAATATCAAAACTATACAACCAAAAAGGATACACTTTCAATTTTGTTTAAGGATGGGCCAATATTTTTTTTATTTCTGTGTATTAATTCTTTGTGCATTTATCAATTTTAAAAATATTGTATTTTTAAAATATGAATTTTAAGAGCTTTCCAGTGGCGCATAGCTTTTAATTTTTAGACCACATATGAAGAAATTACATTAAAATAAAATTTAGCTTCTATACAATTCATCTGAAAAAAACGTTGAAGTTACCATCAAAGATGGCTGCCAAGATAAGGGATCTTCACTGGTGTGGGAACTATCAATTAAACAAACGTCTTACCTTTTTCGAAAAACGAGAGCACTCAATCCCTCAACCCAAAGGCGTTCCTGGCTGATAACTGAGTTAACATACAGAGACAGATGGTACAATTTTGACCCATAAAGCTCTGCAAAGCAGGCAAATCGACGTTGACCTAAACGACTTTTCTTTTTCAGAAACGGATGTTTAAATTTAAATTCTTTTGTAGTATTACGAAGCTATACAATGATACTGGATTATAAATAACATTGACAAGACATTGTCCTTCAGGGCTGATAATGACAAGTCCAAACTCACTGCACAATTAAGTGACAGCGTGTTAGTAACGTTTTCATTTCGCGATCCGGGTTTAAATTCTTTTTATATAGAGTCAGTAGTATTTAAAGATAGTATCCGACAGTTTGGACCAAAAATGTATTCTCTCAAATAATCAAATAAGTCATTGTTACCTTAACAGGCCCTGCAAAATGCTGTTCTTTGATGTCCTAGATCTGTTTGAACAGTCATGCATACATCAACACTCGTCATTGCAAACAGGTTTTGGTTTTTTCTATCAGAGCCACAGTGTAAAGATAGCTATTTTTAGACAGAAAGCGACGTGACTACTTACTTTTGATATCACATTATGCAATCATCCGGGTAATCCTCTCTGACGTCAATATCTATTTTTAGCAGAGACCACTCTGAAGCTTTTTATACACAAGGAAAGAGTCCATATTCAGAGTGTTTTTTTTTCGCGATAAGTTATGTATAACAATTAACAATGTAGTTTGTTTTCAATATCGTGTTTATTAAGACGAAAGTATTGGTATGTACCACAATTGTGCTCAAGTTCCCCAAAGCAGTAGTTCGATATTGTTATGTGTATTTGATATAGGCAAACTCTAGCATATCACCTTTAAGTTTGTGCGGGCGTTGTTTACAAATTTAAGCTCAACAGTTAACACCCACTTATTTTCACCAATGTCAGATTCAGAATAATACTGAAGTAAAAAAAACCCAAAAAAACAACAACAAAAAAACAACAACACGGACAGTTAAATCCGACGAGATCGCAACAGCCATGTCATTGCGTAGGCTAAATGGAGTTATATCAAATGTATTTATAAAACATCAACACATCGATGAAATCGTCGTTGATGCATGAAAGACAGTAACACCAGGTTTCTAGCGAGTTCTCTAGTTTTTCAAAGTAAGCAAAGTGACAACTTTCTACAGCACCAAATACTATTTATCGTGAATCAAAATATATTGTTTAATATTCAGCACAAAATGCTATTTAATATCCAGCACCAAATACTGTTCATCGTCAATCACAAAATACTATTTAATATCCAGCATCCAATAATATGTATTGTTAAGCAAATGTAAAAAAATCCCGTATTTATAACAAATTCACGTCACAAAACGCAAGAAGCATATGTCCATACTGCTGAAATTATTTCAAACGACCATAAGACATAATAAGAACGGGACTACTATCAATACGAACGGTACGACTATCAATAAGAACGGTTAAGAACGGTACGACTATCAATAAGAACGGGACGACTGTCAATAAGAACGGGACCACTTTCAATAAGAACGGTACGACTATCAATAAGAACGGGACGAACTTTCAATAAGAACGGGACGACTTTCAATAAGGACGGGACGAACTTTCAATAAGAACGGGACGAACTTTCAATAAGAACGGCACGACTTTCAATAAGAACGGGACGACTATCAATAAGAAAGGGACGACTTTCAAAAAGAACGGGACGACTATCAATACGACTGGGACGACTATCAATATGTCTTTGTATGAATATGTTATGTGTTGTCAGTGAATTGATTAAGGTGGAGTTCATAGTTAATATTAGACAGGGAATTATCTCCCTACTATCCTTAGTGTGTCTTCTTGTTTGTCGACCCCATTTACGCTCAGTCAGCCAGCTATTCGGAAGTCCAGTCATAACCTGAACTAAAGTTAACATTTTCATACCAACACAAATAATGTATTCCTTTGTTGTTCACAGATGGGGTGGGGTTTTCTCTCACTTCTACGTTGCTGTGCTCTTTCAAGTCGAAGACGCTCAGTTTAAGTAACCATGCAAGGTATCAGGCAAGTATCTAAATATATGTTTATGTTATTACGTCATGAAATCCATAAACAGGATGTTTTTTACGCAAGAATGGTTGGTGAACAAGAACGACTAGACCTTTAATATATGAAAATTGCTTTCCTTTTAAAAGACAACGTGAATAGAAACTACTAATCTAGTAGTGATAATTATCTTTCAAGGAAAATAATATTTAACTTCCGGAACAGCTAGGGAATACTAAAACGTGTTTGATAGACTTATATAGTTACTGCTGACAAATTATATATATATATGTCTGTGTGTGTGTGTGTGTGTGTGTGTGTGTGTGTGTGTGTGTGTGTGTGTGTGTGTTGTGTGTGTGTGTGTGTGTGTAAGTGTGTGTGTGTGCGCGTGTGTGTGTGTGTATGTGCGCGTGCGTGCGTGCGTGCGTGCGTGAGTGAGTGCGTGCGTGCGTGCTTGCGTGCGTGTGTGTGTGTAATCAACGAAAAATATTGAACATTGAATTGGGTACCAACTTTGACATTTACCAGATTTATCATAGCATTATCTTCGTTTCTACTTAGCAATAATATATACACATAATGACCATTTTTTTCGAAAATTAGCATACACATGCATATACGAAATATATATGTATATTCTGGCAAGCTCTACCTTGAACATTTCATTTTGAAAGTCTCAGTATAGACTGCACTGATAATGGCACAAGATACGCCAAATCTAATACAAATTAGGGCCTATACACATGTGCGTATTGGTCTTTGTTATTTTGCATATTCTATAAAGATATTTAAATTAAAAAAATATGCTTTAAAAGGAAAATTACATATTTCGTTAGGTGTTTTTGCTTCAAGATTGACGGATTCTCGCTGTCTTAATGTATACAAAAACATCCCTTAAAAACAAAAAAATAATAAATAAAGAATTATTGTCTTATTTTATACTTAAAGGCCTATAATACATGGTAAGTGTGAATAATTCTTTCCTGCGTTGTCATTGTTGTTAATTCAAGAACGTGCGCACAAAAATAAAAACGGATTGAAAATTTAAGAAATACATGTAATTAATAATATAGATAATTTATTGTTTGCAGCAAATAATAGAAAATGATTTTTTATAGCTTTTTTGTACTGTAAAAGCAAAACCAACCGAACTTTCGTGGATGTAGCAGAGAGCGAGTCCCCAGCCGGCACAGTTTAAGCCCATCATTCTGTACTACTGGTAGCTGGAACGAAATAGTCCATTTAGAAAGATAATGCTTTCTCACTTTAAATTTAACAATTTCTGCTCCTCCTAACGACATTAAAATTAACGTTTCTTTATACATGGTTGAAGGCCATTTGTCGGCGTGGATATTTTCGATAGATCATGAGTAAAACGGGAATTACCCACTCAATGATGTTCCGAAAATAGAAAACAAGCGATCCGCAAATTACACAGATACGTCACTTCCGGTGTTGCTACGAAACGAGTTGATGCCCTCCATTTTTGTTTTTATATAGATTTTGTTAACTCCAGGCACAAACTACAAATATGGTAAGCATGTGTAACATTTTTTCTTTATTACGACCTATTATATGCTTTCATGAATAACTTATTTGACTATTTTAATAACATAATTTCAAAATAAAGCAACTGTAGCTGGCATTTGTAAAGCCAGTTATGTTTACTAAATTTATAAGACATAAATCGTAAATTTTTTATATTTTCGGTACCTTGCATATTTCCTATCCTAGTGTTGTAAACAGGAACTCGCAATTTGTTATCACGAACTCTTTAATTGGGTTAGAGTTCCGGTTAAAGTAAATGACTTTATTCACAGAGTGCACATGACTGAACAAATAACTGACTTTCCTTGAATATATTCTGTGTTACTTAACTATGGTATTTTGATACCAATTGTCTTAAGCATTTTCAATAAAACAATCATGAGCTATTTCAAAAATATTTTTTTCCATTTTAACTTTTAATTGGGAAACCTCTAAAAGCTAGTGTGCAAATATTGCGTTTAATAAAAACAACAACAAATACACACACAAAACAAACACACAGTTTTGGAGAACATCAAAGGTCGGTTACATGACAATAAAATCATTTTGCTTTTACTTATATTTATTTGAAAAGTTTGACATGTTAAAATACGAAAATACATTGTCATGAAAATAGACCAGTGTATATATGGTAATGCCAAAATAGAGGGGCTAGATTGCACTTTACCGATACGTGTATGTTTACCACGTCCGTGCATGCATTTTTAAAGCCTGCATATTTCTCTTGCTTCAAATTTTAACATGGGTGTTCAGGGGCAATAGCCCCCAAAATACGATAACATCAAATGTGAAACAATAGAGGAAATTTAACTATGCCAAATAAAACTCTACATTAACCGGTGAAGTGCAATTGTCACAATGGAGGTACTTTAGTGATGTAACAGTTGCATCACATGAAAAGTTGATATAAGCAAAGGCATCATTGATTTTGTTACCAAAATTTTTCTTCTTAAGAAATGTTTCGAGTATAAATAGTTTAAAAAAGTGAGGCGCAATAAAAACATGCAATGTTTTACAAATTAGACTTGTATATAATCATGTTTTGTCTTTCTTCAGATATTTCCTTTATAATCAAAACATGAAAACCAATAGAGCGAGGTATTTTTCAGCACTAAATAAATAATTTGCTATGTGTAACTTATTTTACAACTGATGTAGATAAGTGTCTCTTCATGAGCAGGGTCCATTCATGGGCAATGTATTTTTTCCAGCTGACCTGATGTGCCAATGTAGTTTTACCCAGACATTTTTCTGGGGTCTTCCTCCGTCAAAAATAGCTGGATGTCGCTAATATGTTTGTCCTTTTTCACTGTATGGCATACAGGAACTGTCTGACAATTTATTACCTAAACACTTGAACAAAATATATATATATGTGTGTGTATATATACTTGTCAATCTTCCAGATATGCATTACTCAACATCATTCAATTAGCCTTAAAATACACTAATAAAAACAAAGTACTACGATAATAATAATTAATATATGTTTTTATATCAGGTTGTGTAAGACCCTGGCTTTGGTAGGAAGTGTGCAAAAGAGAGAATTTAACATTGTGCCAGGAAATTATGCATAATGTTTGATATAAAATTCATCACTAAATTAAGTATGTAAATAGTGTAGGTCACAAAATGTTACCTAGACATTTGAATGTTTTTTTCTGACTGAAAAGTTAAAGCAAAGGTTCTAAATTGTTAGGAAAGTTGAGAATTCTATCTTGCTAAGGGAAATGTGTTTTCAGTTGTGGAAAAATTCTTCAAGGGAATGATGATATTATACGGCTGCAGTTAATAGGAAATTAAAGCCTGCATTAATCTTTATTGAACTGTCTAACACTAGTAGCAAAATGTTTTTGTGTACACAATTATCATATCATTTTACAGCCGCCAAAGAAGAAGAAGAGTGGAAAGAAGGGAAAGAAGGGGAAGAAGTCGGGAAAGGCAAAGACTCCCACAGTTATTGATGGCATCAGTACAGAGGAAATGACAAAAGAGCAGGTTGGTTGTTTGAAATATTTATATATGTTATATTTTGTTGTGTCTCTAAGGAAATTCAAAAGCTGCATATCCTAATGCATATGATTGGTAAGATTAAAAATTTAGTTTCAGAGAATTTGTACCAAAGCTAGTGTGATTCTAATCACTAGATTATACCTTTTACTTAGCATTGTCCTGGGTGTGTTTACTGGTTTCTCCCCAGAATTAAATTGTAAAGAAGCCTAAGAACAGAAAAATGCTAAAGGTATTTGTTCCCCAGTCTGCTATAAACAAAGTTCATGGAAATCATATTTGATCTTCAGCTGGAAGAGCACATAGTGCGTCTTCGTGAAGAGTTGGACAGGGAGAGAGAAGAAAGAAACTACTTCCAGCTAGAGAGAGATAAGGTGAACACTTTCTGGGAGATCACAAAACGTCAACTGGAAGAGAAGAAGGCTGAACTTAGAAACAAAGACAGAGAAATGGAGGATGCAGAAGAAAGACATCAAATAGAAATCAAGGTGAGGCTATTGTCTTGTCAGAGCTTCATATAAAGTGCTTCCAAATTTTCCCCCTTTTTTTTAATCTAAATCTTTGTTCTATTGCTCAAAGATTGCTTTAAAAGTGCCATCGTAGACAAGAATCAGTTTATTCTGTTCATTAAAATTAAGGTTTAGTTAATATTTCAGTCATTTTTTTTCAATCTATTTTACACATTTTACTTAAGTGTACTTCTAAGCATTTATACATTCCAAAAATTCCAGATAAAACATTGATTACATCCTCATTTCTCCTTACTTTTTATACAGGTGTACAAACAAAAAGTTAAACATTTACTGTATGAGCATCAGAACAATATATCTGAGCTGAAGGCTGAAGGAGCTGTTTCTCTGAAACTGGCTCAGGACGGACATCGGGGTGAAGAGATGGACCTTAGGAAAGACAAACGCGCCCTCAAAGTCTCCCTCAAAGAGCAGGAGCTCTCTCATGAGGATATTATAAAGAACCTCAAGAGGGTGAGTGCGAAAAAGGGAATTAAAAACCACAATATTTTTTTAGTCTATTCAATTAAGTGCAATGTAGGTACACTAAACTAGGTACCTGATAAGGGCCCACTTAAGGTAAATCTTTAGACTTGTACATTAAGCCAGGCATGGACAATATGTTGGGGCCACAATAAATATGAAAGGATATGCTGACCCTTGTTAAACTAGTTCAATAAAGTAAGCTGTGTGCAATTTTTCTATATATATCTAAGGCCTTAAGATCAGGGGTGTAATTTCTCTATAGTTCTTATCTTTTGGTATACACTCTTACTGTGTAAGAACTAATTATAATGACGTTTTCAAATTAAAAGGGAATTGTGGGAGTTTGGTTAAGACTTACAGGAAGTTTTGTAGGACAAAATCAAGCACACCTCTCTTATCTGCAGCTCTTAATCATGTCTTATATAGTCATCTGTCTTATATGTTTGTCTGAATGGGCTTAAGGCACATTTAAACCGACCTTACTTACTTATTATTGTTTTAAGAAACTAAACATATGCTGTTAATCAGAAAAGCAATGAGCGATATTTTAGCCACACTTGACTATTGTTACTTTTATCCACACTCTTCATTTTTTTGCTTAAAAGATTGATATCAAATTACAAGCATATAACAGTAGCAAATAAAGTCAATTTATTGATATTCACACATATTTACTGTTTTTGATTTTATAGAAACATGATGAGGAGATCACAACCCTGAGATCTGACTTTGAGAGACAGGCACGGGAAATCGAGGCCAAATATGAGAAAAAAATGAGAACGTTGAGAGATGAACTTGACCTTCGACGCAAGACAGAGATTCATGAGATTGAAGAGAGAAAGAATGGACAGATCAACTCTCTGATGAAGAATCATGAGAAGGCATTCAGTGATATCAAGAACTACTACAATGACATAACACTGAACAACTTAGCTTTAATAAACACTTTGAAGGTAAGGGATTGAAGAGTATTGTCACTGTTTTTTTTTGTTTTTTTTTGTCTCTGTTAAATGACTTGTTATGTGCAATAAAAAGAGAAAATCCATCTATTATAGATATATTAAGACCATAGTAAGTGTTTTGTTTACATGTTGATAACAAGAGCACGAAATGAACAAGAGAATTTTTTTTTTTCTTGTATGTTTCAAATATCACTTCATTTGAGGTTTGAAATCTAAAGGAAAATTATTATGTGGGGTGGATGGTGAACTACTTCAGTAGTGGTAATAGTAACAAAAATAAGTGATTTAAAGGTCGTGTTTACTGTCGAAGGCTCCAATTTGTTTACTTGGGCTTCAATTACAGCTAAATCTTTTAAAAAGTTTCTTTGGTTTTCGTGCACCAATAAAACAAAGTAGCTTAAAGCTGCATTTATGATCATAGATATTGGTATTAGAATTATATCAAAACAACATCTATTTGATTTTGTTCAGGAACAAGTTGAGGAGATGAAGAAGAAGGAAGAGCGTATGGAGAAACAGATGGCTGAGATATCAGCGAAGAACAAACTGTTGGCCGAACCTCTACAGAAGGCCCAGGAGGAGGTGGAAGAGCTTAAGAAGGAGCTGAGCAATTATGAGAAGGATAAGGAGACACTCAGGGTAGGTGGGCTGTGGTGGTGGCTGTGGTGGTGGTATGTTTTTTAAAATGTTTTTTTCATACGTTTCAATGGCACTTGTAGTTGAGTTTTAGAGTGATCTTCTTATAACTTTTCAGCCATATTCATTTATGGATGTGTTTCAACTGACCTGCATTGTACAAGTGGTTTTACCCAGCCATTTCTCTGTTTTCTCAAGAGAAATAATAATTATGATTAATGAATGGTAAAATCTGGTCTAAATGATTAAACAATTGTTGGTATCTACTTATAGTGGAATCTGTCATTTATAATTAGGAATAGATAAAATAGCAAAAAATGCACTTCATATTTTAGAAGTAAGTAACTGCTTAAGAAAAGAATATGCTGTCAATATGTGTATTGGAGCATTTAATGTCACTATAAATACAGGTAAGTACAGCAGTTCTATGGACTGCTTTTCATTAACATTATCACCTGTTACATGCCCATACATTCTTCATGTTCCAGATGACAAAGGCCAGACTAAAGGTGTCAGAGGAAGACAACAGGTCCCTGAAGTGGGAGCATGAGGTCCTGGAACAAAGATTTGAGAAGGTGACACATTATGATTTTTGTTCCCAACTCTACACCAGCTAAGCCCCTTATTTAAGAATACACTTACCTTAATCATTACACAAGCACAGCATGCATAGGTTCGAAGAATAATATTAAGCTTTTTTTCCTTTAATCCGGCTGCAATAGCTCAAGTTGTAGAGCATCGACTAGCGAATAGGGAGGTCGGGGGTTCAAACCCCAGCTGGGTCAAACCAAAACCTTTAAAGTTGGTAGTACTGGCTTTCCTCCTAAAGCTTGGGGCTAATCGGACAGCATTATGCCGGTCTTGTCGGTATCAGTATAATAAACTGGTCGGGTTCAGCCCCTGGGCACCTCATAAGTGCCCCTGTGTTATAATGATAGAAATGTCGCTGCACATTATCGGCAAAAATGCAGGCAAATCCAAATCCAATCCATCCTTAAATCCAAAGCAATAAGTAACCAGGCTTAGACCAATAGTGTAGATACAGGTTTTTCGGACACAGTCACCACTCTCTTTCAGACCATTATTTGTTATCTGTTAGTAAAACATACCAATAAAATTTAAACTTTGTTTTACAGTCTCCCTTAAATATACCTTAACCCATTCAATCATGCATTTTCCATTTTATACCTTTTTGCACAACAACATAATTATCACTTTATCTCATGTAGAATCTGCACAACTTTACTATTTGTAGACTGGTTAAGCCTATAAATAAATGCTGAACTTATATACATTTAGATATAATTTAAACTGTTTCAAAGAAAATCAACAAAATTTGGAGAAATTTTCAAATCATATACATTAACTTCAAATGAATGGGTTACTTTACTTAACCTGTACTTGTTCAATTCATCTCACAGACTCAGGATGAGAGAGATGAACTGTACCGCAAGTTTGTCAAGGCTATCCACGAGGTACAGCAGAAGAGCAACTTCAAGAATCTGTTGTTGGAGAAGAAGCTTGGAGCCCTGGCAGACACGCTTGAGAAGAAGGAAGCCCAACTCAATGAGGTTCTGTCCGCATCCAACCTTGATCCCACCGCTCTTACCGTTGTCACAAGGAAACTCGAGGTGGGTAGTTAAAGACCTTTTATATTTTTTAACTAATTTATTCAAAAGCTTTTTTCTATTGTATGCCATCGTTCCTGTTATTTCAGTTCACAACCCACATTTTTTAATTGTTGTTACAAGGAAAAGTGGAAGTGTATAAAAACACAAACCCTTTTAATATTTTGTTTCCCAAATTAAAATAGAAGAATATTTGGTTTATATATACCTGTTTTCACCTATTTCAAATTATTGGACAGGAGTGTAAGTTGTTGTACAAGGAGACTGAAGGGGTCTACTGGTTAATTTTCCCTCTTTTCAAATTAATTTGATAGCTTGTCATTAAAAGGATTTATCCAGCTCAGCATATGGAAGAAACTAAACTTTTTCAATTAGGGAGTATACCACTTTATTGAAGCAGTTACCTCCCTTTATTACATTTTGTATTTTGTGCTAGCCTTAGAGCTTACACTAATGTTAAAAGACCTAAGACAACATTTAATGGTATCTGCTTTATTGTTTATTGCTACTTACTTTTTAGAAATATTTCTCAACACCATTGTGTGTATATTTTAGCAAGAGAACTAAAATTGCACTTTATCGACAAATACAGTAGACTATGAGTCAACTCTTAGATCTGAAGCTTGGATTTAAAAGGCTAAGGAAAGAGCTACAAATCCAAATTAGTCAGCTCCTGCTTTTGCTACAAAGTCATTATCAGTACATAATCTTACCTTGATGTTTATTCAATAATTAACAGCTATTATTTCCATATTTAGTAGTTTGGTAAGAAGTCACAAAAGTTTGTTGAATGTGACATTGTTTCCTGCTATGACATTGTTTTCTGTACCATAATATAAAGCTATATTTAGAAAAATTTATTGGTTATGTGATATGTATAGAATCTAACAAGAGTTTTCATTGAATACTGAAAAAACTAATGTCGTTGCAGTCTTGTTTCGCATCATTTTATCTACCTTGTTCAATATTTTTAACATTCAATGAATGCTCATGTCTGATCCTCTATTTACCTGTTAAACTTATTTGCTTAAACAAAGAACTTGGTATGGTTATAGACAAATGAAACATGAAAGTTTTGTATGATATTGACATTACTCATTGGAAATATGGCCATGTAGTGATATTTGTTTTTTGGACCATTTCAGGATGTACTTGACTCCAAGAACAGTGCTATCAAGGATCTCCAGTATGAACTTGCCAGAGTATGCAAGGTAAGTCACTACTATTGGTGTGTTTGTAACTCCTGCTGTGCTATGCACAATCCAGCCAGGGTTGCCTGTGTCCAAGAGGTTACAGTCGATGAATTGTGTAACTCCTCAGCTTTTCAGCACGTGGATTCGAGTGGCCAGGGTTGTCAATGGCTGTGAGATTAGAGTTGCCAAAATTTAACTCCTCAGCCTGAATGGGTTTGAGTCCCTGTCAGATTGAAAACATTATGTGGGGAGGTCTTCCATCTGACCTGCAGTGTGTTGGTGATTGTATGCAGACATATGGCTCTTTCTTCAGCAATAATTAGATGGTCATCTCCAATATGGTCATAATTGTGTTGGTGCAATGTAACAAAAGACAACACAATCTGGCCAGACTTAGGTAAATGGTGTATATCCAGATCAGTCAGTTCCAGTTGATCAGCCTCCTCTGCTGGATATGGTTCATCAGTATCTGTACTATTTACTGTATCTTCAACAACAGGACAAGTGACCTCTACATGTACTTGAATATCTGAGATATTAGTTTGTTTTTAAAGCTAGTTTAGGGTTTATTTTGTAAATTACAATCAACACAGTTTGTCATGTTGGTGGCTTCCAGGAGATGTTGGAGGAGGAAGACCTCTGAGACCTGTCTTGGTAGCACTACCTTTGCACCACTTTGATGAGCTTCCTGCTTATAAAATAATGGAGAATATAAAGCCATCTGAAGGTTTTGACTCGACTTGGATATTAACTTTATTTAGTCAAGTGGTTTTCATTTTCTGTAACAAAGGTGTTATTTTAAAAAATATGCTGTATGTATTAAAAAAATGTTCTCTAAAAATATCCTTCACAACACTTTTATTGCAGGCTCACAATGACCTTCTGCGCACATACGAGGCTAAGCTGAACCAATTTGGAATCCCCACAGAAGAGCTTGGGTTCAAGCCCCTGGAAAGCACCGTCGGTGGTCAGTCGCTTGGCCAGGGTCCAGCAGGCTTGGTGTCGGCACCGTCGTGATTCTTCCACCGTCTCACAACAAACCATCCGTCCATTGTTAACTTGACCTATTGTTGAATCCACTTGAATTATTATTATACTTTGAATTTGATTGAACAGGATTTAATTTACAAAGCTTCAAGTAAAATTTAGTTTTTATATGATTATAAGGTAAAATGTGTTTCTGTGCTTGTTTTTAGATTGAAAACTGACATTAAATGTTGTTAAAAAACTGGAATACTTTTTAACTTTCAATTGATTTGCCACAGCTAAAAAGTTTTTTAATAATTAAAAGATAGGTATTTTGTAAAAACACTGAAGAAAGGGTCAACTGGTATAAGGAATTTGTAAATTATTTGTGTTGTTGACACTTCTTTATTTATTATTCAAAAATAAGTTGGAATAGCGAAAAGAATAATTTGTTTGAAAATTATGCTTTAATTTCTTATAAAACAGATAAAAATACATTCCAGCTTTTTTCTGCTTCATGAGGATACATTATATTCTATTTTTCTTTACCTATAACTTTAAAATGTCCAAATAAATTGTGTCCAATATTGCAATGATATATATATATTTATGAAAATTTATGCCTGTTTTTTATTATTATTATTTAAGACACAAAGTTTTAAACACCAAACTTATTAAATTCTTTAAAGAAAAGCATATTTAACAATTAAGTGATTAATCCAAACAAAAACAAATTTCAAATTCTTAAAAATGATTTTTCTTTGGTCCGTTTTTAAATACTTTTAGGAAACCTTCAATGGTTAAGTACATTCCAATTCATGTTCTTGATGTCAACTGGCCAGAAGTAACTTTATTTTAGATGGGTCAAAATGGACTGACATTTTTCATGTACGATATAATTTTATACATTTTTGTGACTGTGATAAGTTTTTTATATTGATTTAATACTGGTTGAAGGTTGTAAGAAAGAACATGAAATTGATCTTTTGAAAACAAAAAACTTATTTCCTCCTTCTGTTGTTTTCAATCATGAAATGTAGCTTTATGAAGGACAGTCTTTAACTGGTAAAAATAAATGTATTTATGATATTTGTGTTGTCTTAGTGGTGTAAAATACCAATGAAGCAAAATGTCTGTCTCTCACATTGACCACTTTATGCCCTTACCTTATAAAGTATATATAAGTGCAGGCCTTAAAAAAACATTGAAAGTTTATTGTAGGAAAAATATTTTAGCATTAACATTAGTTATGTTTACTTCTTTTAATGTATGATTACACATAATATTGTCTTAAACATTTCGAAAAATTGCTTCACCCAGTTAAATTATCTCCCTTTATCTAAAAATTCTTTTATAGATTGTGCCAGAAATCGGCCTATCGAGAGTTATCTCCCTTGTCCGCCATTACATGGCTGTTTCAGCCCTTGCATTTGGCTGGAAGCCCAGAAGAACTGGTATTGTGCTAATAAGGGTCGAGTCTGGTCATTTATTTCGATTTTACTGCATTTGATTAGAACATGGTTATATAGATGATTTAATAAAAAAAGTATTTTAATTTCATTAATTCTAGCCAAATACAGCCAATGTACTACCATCACGCTACAGTATTTAAATTAACTAATTAAGTGGACATGTGAATGTATTAAACATTTTCTGTAGGGTATTTTATTACAATAAACATATTTTCCGAAAACAACCGATTGAGCGTGTCATTTTAAATACATGAAATCTTTTTTTGTAAATACAATTCACGTTGCCATTGAGGTAATTACTGCATTGATCAGTTTCCATTTGCCAATTAACTTATGGATCCCACGAGGTTTTATTGTCCTGATTAATGTAGCAGCACGTAGGGAGATCTATTAAAATTAGGGGACCAAATTGGTCAAGGGATTGGTAGTGTGCACAGATCTATATAAAAAGATAAAACATATTTCTGTTGGTGTGATGACATGTGTAATTGAGACAAAAACTTCAGAATTCTTACTTCCGATTTATTATACATTCTACAGCCTTTAACTGTTTAATATATTAACCTGTTTTTACTTATAATTCACATTTTTAACCTGATAGATTTTTATTTCTTCTAACATATTTCAGTTTTAACCTGATTATATTCTATTGTAGTTTGACTTCAATGTATTCGGCGCCGAATGACCTATCAAGTGTCGGTGTGCCGTAAAACCCCCAAAACAAAACAAACAAATTCTACAGCCAACTTTTTGTAGCACAAGCATTGTACAAGCCAGTGGCTGTACTGTGGCTGTCGTGCCAGCCACTGAATGATGGACGGTCACGTGACAATACAATGGTGGCCTCCATTGATTTGAAAATGGCACTACAAATTCTCCAGAAGAAACTCCACTAACTGGATCTTCTACATACCATTTTTTTTTCTTCTTATTTATCTTTTTAAGTTTATCTTTTACAATTCGAAACCTCTATATTCTGCAGCCAGGTTGAATTTCTGGCATTTTGTGTATTATCTGCTTTAATTGCACTCTGTAATCCGGTGTTTAATCCGAGTTGATTGCTGACACCAATCATCAAGGTGTTGATCACCAGCGAGTCAAGGGTGTGGTGGGAGCTTGTTTACATGTTGGTACTGTCTTGTTTGATCTAATCTGGGAAAAATCTGTGTGATCTGCTAAGCTATAAAAGTTACCATCGTAAACTAGCCAGTGCTCGTTTGCTATTGACTTTTGACTGAAATTTTGTGAGAAGCTGTTTTCCATTTGTAAAGTGCTAATTGATTATAAATGATCAATAAATCGGTCTTTACTAATATATGACAAAGTCCAATTGGCATTGCAACATATACATAAAATTGAAAAGGCCCAGGAAAAGGTATTCACATGCAAGCCAAATGTAAAAGTAAGAACAAATCTGTAATGAGTCATTTAACAAACAGAGCAAACCCGACAGTTACGGCCTTGGAACATCAGTCGGCAATATGGACCAACTGGGATGCTTAAACTGGTTTTACAGAGCTCTAACCTGGCACTTCTCAAATGCAAGCAATGAAAAGAAAAGATCAATTTGAATAAATGTCCAAGCACTGACATTTTGTTTGATAAGTTATGACGATATTAGTGACGTCATTGAAACAGGATGTCCACATAGTGTTTAGAAGAGAGATAGGTATAAAACTTAAGCATTGTTATTTTATTTGATTAATTTTGCAGAAGATTTGAAATATTGTTGTGAAATTTGCTTTACTCATTATAAGGACTGAACACAAAATTTTCTCAGGTAAATGTTCTTTTAAAAGCCCTCTGAATTAGACTAGTTTTTTTCTTCGATTAAGCCATACATTTTTAGAAATTGAACATGATAACTAGAGACATGTGAACATTACAATAAAATAAATTGAAAATTGGATAACATTGGTAACTCAAATATACATGTAACAACCATGTTTGCCATGCATAACTCACTTAGTATAATTTTGTATACATTGTCTTGTAATATGTCTAAGTAAAGGCCCTGATATTATCAAGTGCTGTCTCTATTTTAAATAACCCTGCTGGACCAAATATAAACATGATTAAACAGATCACAATATATATCAACAGTTACAATGTTCTACAATTGGGAATCCTCTTCTATCTGGACATTTTGAGCGATTCGAATGGTAGCCAGACTAGAGAGTTTTTACTGTATAAAAAAGGTCATGGATATGTGATATTCAAGGTGACGCAGAAAGAATGCAATTAAAGCGAATGAATATACAAAGCACAAGATTATTTGCTATTTTGCTTGTTGTTTTTTTCTGTTGTTTGCAACCTATTTTTATTATTACAAGCTGCGTTGTTAACCTTGGCATCATATTCAGTTGTTTTTTTCTTAGAAAAAGATCTTGCAAATAACTGTGAATTCCTGTTATAATCTGCTGCAATATATTCACCATGTACAGCTATTCCAGAAGATGCCTCTCTCCAGTGCGGTGTCATAAAGTGCCCACAATATGGGGTCTGACAGAGAATTGTGGGATATACAGAAAATTGTTGTTTTTTTATGGTGCTTTTACACCATGTGGTAAGTTAGATTGTATTTTCATGAACTGCATAGGCAGATATTCTTTTAATTTTATTAACAGAAAATAGCTGTGATTATCAGCTTAAAAATAGATATATTTGTTATTCATTACCCTTGGTTCCCCAGCACCCTAAGTTGTAGTTTGAACTATTAACTCTTAAAATGAAGCTCTAGATTTAATGGATAATTTTGTTTGTAACTTCTTTGCAAACTTTGTAAAGTTATTTGTAAATTAGATATAATTTTAAATACTAAAAATGCCAACTTACTTGTACTTAGGTTATAAGTGTGCAACAGGTAATTTTACAATAAACTTAAGACATCCATAATGAAAGAAAAGTTGAAGTTTTAGGACAAGAAAACTCAACTACAACAATACATTATATTTTAAAGTTTTTAATTTTGTACCTTTTTATCAAAACAAGCAACAAGGTGCATGAATATGTACATTATGTTTGAATATTTACAGCATGGTTGAAAGTATGAACAAAATGAATAGAAAGAATAATATGCACAACTTTAAAAGCTTACATGTACATGTTAAACATTACAAACAGCCATACACATCACAATTTATCTTGTTAAATTACACTCTGGTACAACTTCTCATTGTATATTAATCCTTCTATGAACAATATTGGACTATTTTTTGCAAGACAACAAATCTTTAAAAATAGAAAACAATACAAATAAAAAGCAACAACATAACAAACATTAGAAACTATCTACAGAGGAAAAATACAAACAAAACAGACTTCATTTTGAGTGCATCCATCAGAAAAATTTCTTTGGTATTAACTGAACTTTAAAATGCATGTATCATGTATCTTATCAAAAGGATAAAATATATCTCACCATTCATTTCTACTACAGCAAATAAAATAAAATAAAAATAAGTAGTCATGATAAGCAAGTCATAAAGTAATATGTGTAATTGCTTGGAAAATTATCAGGAAAGTAATACACTCCAAATGATAAAAATATTTTGATCTGTTTGTTTTTGTTTACTTTTTTTATTGTTACATTGCACCGACACTTTTTGTTCGTTTATGCAGTTTGTTTTTGCCCCAAAACAATGTGAAAACTTTCTGCCAGGTCATAAAACCCTGCCTATAAGATAAACATGAAATTATTGAGAAAAATCCCCGTCTTATAAGTGAGAAAATACGGTAATTATGGTCATGGGCTATATTTAGCTAATTATTGCAGGGAACTTAAACACATGCCTAAGTAGAACCACTGGTGCACTTCAGGTTATCTGGAAGACCTTACATAAAAGTTCTGGCCTAGACAAGAGTTTGAAACCCATGCAGTGAGGGGCTTTGGTTACAAGTTGGCAATTCTAAATGCTTTGCCATGGTCACCCCTATTTTGAACTGTATACATTAACTGAAAACTGTTGCTGTACTTTACATTTTAAGTATTTGTAATGTATTTAAGATATCCTGATATAGATAAAGATAATACATATTGTTATTATAAATAGAAATAAAACAGCTGTGCTTACTAACTGATATGGTTGTATGTGCACTGATAAACTTTTAAATATACCACAACCCTATGGATGCACTTTTGAAGTATACACATGACAAAACTTCAAGAATACGTCTGTAAGATGGATAAGTTTAATAGAAATATGGTAGTTATGGCAGCATCAAGAAAATGGGATGGACAGCTGCACATAATTACATACAGATGCACAAAAGGATGGACAGTACAACTGCTATATGCCATCATTTTGGGGCATACAAATGTTAACACCAAGGGAATGTTTGTAAGGGATTCTTTGGCCATACTACACATAACAAGTCGGAACAAGAGAAACTAGAGCTTGCTTATTTATGGGAAATAATTTAAAAAGTTAAAAAGGCAAACTATAAAAGCCTGTAAAAGTATGCAACATTAACATAAAAAAATATTAATGTACTAAAATACTGACATGTGGAACAGATTCAGAAAAGTGAAAGCTTCAAGCGTAGCCTATGCAGCTATTAAAGTGTACAATAATTTCTACTCTGATGTTAATAATTTACCCTTTTGTGCAAGGGAAATCAAACCCATATAATGACACATATACAACATAACAAGAGCCAATCAGTTATCTCTAAATTATTCATCAGTTTAAAGCTACCTGGGCACAGCTGGCCAAAAGCATGACAACAATTTCTGAACTATTTCAGCCAATATTTAAAGATGAAATCTGGCAGTTTGGAGCAATTTTTTTTACATTAAGAAACTATTATCTAAAAGGATCCAGCGAAATGCTGTTTATTGATGTCCTACATCTATGTGAAAAGCAATATATAACACGCTACCCCTCATTACAAACATGTTTTTCCTATCTGAGCCACACTGCACAGTTACCTATTTTTCAAAATAAGGAAACCATGGCACCACTTCTTTTCAAGATCACATAATACCATCATCCCGGTAACCACTTTCGATGTCAATAATTTTGTGAAGCAGAAATTCCCATCATGCTTACTTACAGATTTGGATGAAATAAACATTTGTAGAGATTATTTTCTATATTTATACTTTCCAACAACTGACATGGTTTTCAAATCATGCCTGAATATCATCAAAACAGGCATAAGTTGTTAATACATGTTATATATAGATAAACTGTCAGATACCATCTTTACAAAGACTGGTAAAGAATCATACTATGCATATATATATTTATCACATAACCTCCAAGCCCGAAGTAACATTCGTGCATTATTTTTGGTAAAGACTAGTTAGTTATCGTAGTGTGGTGTCATTAAGTATGTGTAGTATATATGCCATTTCCTGGTCATTTTGTTGTCGCTGTTTTATGCATATTGTTGGACAATTTAATAAAAGAATAAAATTTTCGTCATGTTATAAACAAATCTGTTCCCTTTTTATGGAAAATGGTTAAGTAAAGAGTGGAACTATTTTTTGTATGGATTCTGCCAAACCGAATCACACATGTCAAGGCCGACTGTTCATACTATAAACAGATGATGCATTGCACACAAAAAACAGCTGATGTTTTGGTTATGTGATAAATAGATCTATAAACATCATACAACTGAGAATAATGCACAGGAGCTAACATCTGTCCAGGTTGCTTTAAGAAAATATGAGCATAATTATATAAACATATATTTGTCAGCTTGTACAATTCAGCTACACAAAACATGCGTCTATTTGTTGTAAGGCATGCATGTATCATCAAGAATATATACAACATTATTGATAAGCACTTTTAAATGCACTATTTATGATAAAATATTTCAATGTATTATGATGAGAACTTCAGGAGTTATTTTTCAGATGTTAACATTTTTTGATACTTTTGACCAGTGGCAGAATTTGCAAAAAAAGCTGAAATATAGATTTTTCATTAATTCAAAGGAAAATATTTAAATTATTGATCTATTATATTTATGCATTTCTTATATCACATATTTAAAGCTTTTTACACCCCAACAACAGCACTATTTTTCAAGAAAAAGCACCATTTTACAACTCCCAATGACACATCACTTTAATTAAATGAACAAATAATAGCTATTAATGCTATACACATGTATTTCTCCAACATTTATATTCACAAGAGCAAAATCCACATTTATTTTCAAATAACCTCACAGACATTTACAGAGATTCAAATATATAAAACATTATAAATTGTAACATTGAATGCATATTTTACAGACTTGGAAAACAGGAAATATAGATATAATTTAGCTTCAAGTACTTTCTTTCTGTAATTTCTGATCAAATGAACAGAAAATTTTAGGCATTAATTTTTAACCAAACTTTTATTTTAATTTTAAAACAGCTTTAAGTATAGATGAGATCAAAGACAAGTCCTTATAAGTCACATGCCATTCAAGTGAGGCAAGTTATAATTTTTATGTATTTTTAAATGTTATACTATCTTTTTCTTTACTATTCTTTTTTTCTTTTTCAACAAAACATTTTTATTTCCGTTATTTTCAATATGGCTCATCATCTAGAACTGGAAAACATGTTAAAAACATTAGTAATAAGTTACAATAAGTAACAAGACCAATATCACATAAAGATATCTGAATCACAAGCATTCATACATATCACATTGAACTCCGGACAGTCTTTGTAATTCTATCATATCAACTTTGGTTTTGTCCTTGTATATTTTATACTACTTCACATTTATCAAATTTCATACAACATTTTGTTCACACACATACTTTTTGCATTTCTTTTCCATATCACACTTTTATTATTTTACAAAAATATGCATGTATAACGATGCTCTTCAGTTCACCTTTTATCAGGTTCTATTTATTTATATATGACCATCAATGAGCAAATTTAATGTTGAATAAAAATGAATTATGTTATCAAATAATCAAAAATAAAATTAAAAATCATAACTGATGCAATATTTTACTGAATAATATTAACTTTCAAAATAAATTGAAACCCAATGCTCAATTAGCAAAATAAAATCAAAATCATATTTTGTATGCCAATTATGACCTAATGATAAGAAATTATTTTCATTGCTTAAAATATTATAAGAAAAAATATAGTTTATTTTTGTTATACATGTAGTCTTTTTTTCTTCTTCTTTGTCTTGGTAAAAAATCAAGAAACTCTAAATACTTATATGAGAATTTCTTCATTTAAACTTAAACAAAAACATCTGGAAGACAGCACATTATATGTAAATTCATAAATTAAAACATTGTGCAATAAAACTAGAAATAAATAAACTTTGAATGAAATATGCTTTTATAAATATTTTTACTTGTATATAAAAATATAGAAGAATGATTAGAAATTAACATTATATAATAACAAAAAACAACAAAATACAATATAACAAGGGATGTTAATGTTATTACAGAAGATTATTATGCTGATGAAATAAATTCTGATGATGTTGATGTTCTCGTTCATGAAAAATGTAAACATTGATGTTGCTGATTCTGCTGGTGAGAATATTAAATTTGTTGATAATGTTGTTGATAATGTTGTTAATGATACTGTTGATGGTGATGATGATTTTAATACTGTAGATGAATTATGAAAGACTGTTTACTTGAACTTGTCACTATGTGTTTTGGCCATCAAACTATTTGTAATGAACAATTGTCTGACTTGCTTCTATGTAACTGCATACACACACTGGACAAAACAATATTTATTTCTACAAAAAGATTGCCACAAAGCAACTACGTAAAGGATATTTACTGATATTTAGAAAAAAAGTTTGAAAGCCCACTCTTGTTCTGTTCAACTTAGTCTGCTAATGTGTCAATGAAAGGTTAAAACATAGTACAGTCTTTACGACAGAAATTTAAAAAACGCTGGACTGTCGGTCCACCAAGCTGTCACTAACTACTGGTCCAAATTTTATTGGACCAGCACGATTTTGGCATTTTGACATGATAAGGTTGGCAAGTTAACTGAGGTGTTACGTGTGATTGGGTTTAGTAACAGCTTTAAAGTGTTGTTTAGTTTAGTATATATATTTTCATAATAATTCAGAATTTTGAAAATAATTTGGGTTAAACTCATGTTGGACCATCGGTCCATTTAACTTATAAAATTTAATGGACCGATAGAGATTTTGGTAGAGTTGGGCAACAGTCTGCTGGGTTTTGTCGAAGACTGTAGTATACTACATCTCACCGCCTCTAAGACTGCCTATTAAAAATGAAACAGTGAAGACCCAGCAGATTGACCAGATCTCACTGGACGTTACCTAATCAGAAATCTGCTCTATTTTCTATCGAAATCAAGTTAGTGTTTAAAAAACATGAAAATAAATGAAACAAAATAACAATAATTGAACCAAATTTGTTTGACCACTATGTCACAGCTTACATGATCATAAAGCACTTTGTCTTCAAGCAGCAAAATCATCTCGCTTAAACTGCAAACTTCAATGTTCATTTATAAAAACTGAAGCAGAAGGTAAAGAAAAATGAAGATTTTCTCACAAAATGAACTTCCAGCATGATTTGAAATGAGCTTTGAGCTAAGGCTTGGCATATTTGGTCATAAAAACATCTTTTGTTAGAAAATAATGAATTTTAAATTTGAACAGTCTTTCATTAAAATTTCAAATACAAAAAAAAAAATAGGTGTAAATACACTTATAAAATTTCCTTCACAATTCTGACACCGTTAACGATAATAGTGACACAAATTCTTCATTATTAAACACAAACACATTCACATCATTTCACAGGTATGGGTTGATTGTATGCATGCCGTCTAATCTTCCTAAATAAAACACCAGCGGATGAAATTCCTTAATTGAGACCATTAATCATATAAATAATCATATAAATATATGTTACATGTAATACACATGAATAAAATGTTATCATTCAATATTATTTATTTAATCTTTTGCGAAAAATGCAAAAAGCTATTGTTGTTATTTATATATAATAATATATAAATGTTACATATTGAAAATCAGCATCCATTATGCATGAATGATTAACAGACAACAACGACTTTGACCAACTGTTTGAGAATGATCTGAACAATGATGCATGAATAAGTTAGTATGATCTTTATTAACAATAAAATGTAAACAAGCTAAAATCCTGTGGAAACATTACTCCGCAGGTACAAACTTGCTTGGGGCCACCCATAGTACCATCTGAAGGAAGAATGTGATTTTATCTGAAATAGAGAGAATTTATGTTTTGTTTCCAATGTTTTCATATAAACATCAAGAATTTAATTCTATCTGAAATAGATTTTTTATTTATTATCGTTTTACTCAAACCTAAAGGTGCTGAAAACCCAATAGCCCTTGGTAATTACTTACCAATACACCCATTTAATATTACATACTGGTACAAAATAAACTGCTCAGGTTGATTTAGTTTGATAATGATGACAGCTGGATGGAGTGCAGGTGGTTATGGGTCAATGTCGCAGCCCTTGACTACAAGTGACAATCGGCGCTAGTTTGTAGTTGATTTAAATATATTTCTCTTTTAAGCTGGCCACTGGCCATTGAAGACATGTGACTGCTGATTACCATCCAAGAACAAATCACTTGGAAGGACCTGAACAGTCCACTTACATCATGGTAACCACACATTACACGCGACTCCAAGCAAAATTATGACTTTACAAGGTCTCCGATCTCTTTTTCTATATTTATAACTGTTAACAGGTTACCTTTTATATAACCATGAAATATTTTTTATTATTTGCCAACAATGGTTACCTTTTTATGTAACCATGAAATATTTTTTATTATTTGCCAACAATGGTTACCTTTTTATATAACCATTAATTATTTGCCAAAAAAAGTTACCTTTTTAATAACCATTAATTATTCTTTATTATTTGCCAGCAACGGTTATTTTTTATATAACCATTAATTATTTTTTAGTATTTGCCAACAATAGTTACCTATTTATATAACCATTAATTATTCTTTATTATTTGCCAACAACGGTTACCTTTTTATATAACCATTAATTATTCCTTATTATTTGCCAACTACTGAATGCCAATGTAATTAGACATGTAAATAGATACTCAGCAGCAAATAGTGTAGAAAGTTCCCTGAAGAAAGTGGATAATTTTTATCTACACTATTTTTATAACCTTGACCAATTAATGCTTAGCCAATTAAGAGTTAATTAGTGTGAGAAGTTAAAAATTGTCGGACTCTTCTTATGACAGACATAATGTTAGTACTCACTCATTCCTGGCAGTTTTTTGCTGTACACAATGAATGGAACATAGACGAAGAGACCACTAATGACAAAAAGGAAGGCATAAAAGAATTCGATCCGAGGGTCATAGATAATCGGTGCCACCACTAAGTAGACGGAGCACAGCAGGACAAAGATAGGTACAATCAGCGGCACCTAAGTGTTGAAGAAAAAACAACACAACTTTTCATTCAATATACAGATGTATGCATAATCAGTTTATTGGTTGTTGTACTGGCTTGACTTTGACCATGGATATATATCTGTTATTTAACTCTACTCCTCTAACTATAACACAATGCAAGATCTATTTCTTTAAATATATTGAATACATGTAAACAGGAATAGTGGAAATAAACATTGGATTTATAATTAATCTATGTAAACAAGATAACTTTTGTTAAGTTCAAATTGTATTTAACATTTAGAATTTTCGTAATTTAACATAGTATTAGACAAAGATAATTATATTATCAGTGAACTTTAGCCCTATGCATGTTAATTGATATTTAAAACCTTACATATAAGTAAGTAAGATGTATATCAATTTTTTTTCGTAATAATAAAAATGGTTACGAAAATCAATAAAAATCTAATCAAAACCGGTAAATTGTATGTGACTATGTTTTAGTGCAAGAATGTAGGAAAATTACCTTGTAAGGTCGTGGTCGATCTTTCTGCGTGACTCGCATTACAATGAGTGAGAACATAGTAAGGCCGTAGAAAAACCAGGCAGTGAAGCTGAAGAAATCAATAAGCTGGAAAATCTCACCCATCAACACCATCGCAGAGGCAATCACAGTCTGAAATGATGACAACATAAGGTATAGTGTGTAAAAGATTTAAGGAATGACCCAAATTCACATGCACTTTCTACTTTATTGAGGTCCTAGTTGAAAAACACACTATTTTTTAGCATTCTTCCAAAATGAAATAAATAAGAGACTCTAATTTATAAGCAGAATATATACAGTAAATCTGTAATTGAAATACTCTTTATAAAGTATATTTACACTTTTATATAATGTATACTTACTGCAACAATGAGTGAGGGTAGAGGGGTGTACTGGCCTACATGAACATAGGAGAAGATCTCTGGGAGGAAGCCATCTCGGGCGGCTACATATGTCACTCTGTAATAAGGATTATATCAAACAGTAGTGGTCAACATGATATAAATACATCACATAAAATATTTATTAATTATCAATATACTTGTTTCAGCAGTTTCTATAGACAAGCACTCAGTTAGCACCAGCAAATTACACAAGTTAATCTTGTTTCTCTTAATGAAATTGTTGTGCCGTTTGTGACTAATGTATTGGCATGTGACTCATATGGATATATGTTTTTACACCTAGGAATTGTTGGGTGATGCAATAAATGAGTTGTTTGTTTGTTGGGTTTATCATGGAACTAATAATATTTCAATTATCTGGACACGGAAATAGCTGGTTTTTGATATCGTGCTGCCTTTAATATGAACTGCATGCCATGAAGAACTGGCATGCCACTGCACCAAGTCAAGTTACCCAACAAATCTGATTGTGTTGGAGTAAGCAAGGGAACTTAAATATTACCATATTTTATTACCATGTTTTATTACTTTAATAAACCATGGATATTTGCACTTGGAGACAGTGCTGTACCAAATGGCTTACTAGGTTCTGCAGTTCATGGTTCAAGTCTTGGACCAGCTTTACAAGAATGGCCCTTATAAGCAATGCAATGGCATGAGAGCTATATCAAAAAACTCTTCTTTTTCCTTTGTTATGCCTCTACCAATGGTCAAACTGAAGCCCTTTCATACGTAGGAAATCATCTCTACACATCTCTACCTACTGCGGGTGATGACTATGACTGAGTGGTAAGAGTCAGAGCTTGTGACTCCTCAGCTCCCCACTGCTTTTATACAGGAAGTCTTCTAGTTAAGTTAACCTGTGTTGCACCGGTGGTTCTACCCAGACATGTTTCTGGGGTTGGCCTCAACTTATTATTACATTGACGTTGTCAATGTGATCCTAACTGAGTCAGTGTGTTGTAACAAGAAACTCAACAACAACTACTTACTGCAACATCAAGGTTGGAAAAAAAAATACATGTAATATCATAACTAACCTGGCCCCTGTGAAGCATGATCCATTGGCAGCTCCAAAGGCTGAGAATGCCACAGCAACTGGAATGATACCTGCTGCCCAGCCTAACACAAGGTCACCCCACGTCTGAAATATACAAAACAATACCAATGAATACATATAAACATCACATTGATGTTCTAGTAATAACTAAAGTAAAAAGATGCTTTTTGAGTTTGAAAGTAAAGAAATCATAGGAGTTTTATATAAAAGATCAAATTGAGTCCCCTTACAGATGCAACAGCTGTGGACAGTAGAAGCTCCTGCTTGGATAGGACAGTGAAGTAGGAGATGTTGATGAGGATATAACACACTGTCACCAGTGGGATGCCCAGCATAATTGCCCGCGGTAGGTTCCTGCAAATAACAGACAAATAACAATAAGAGAATATATTAAATATTAATTTTTTATCTAATAAACAACATATCATTGGTTCTGTAGACATTTATAATTAGAGCTTCCTGAAAAAAAATGAAAATGAAAAATAAAAAATAAATAAGAACCCTGATTAAACAACCATTTATTTTTTTAGTTAAACATTTAAAAAAATTGTATAATTTGATTAAATAACCTTATTCAAAAGGCCATGTGTCACGTTCTTGAAAAAAACAAACAACAACAACAATAATAGCAATAATAACAATAACAATACAGTGAAGCTCATTATAATGGGTCAATACAATTTCTATTTTTATTAAATCACCAAATAGTGATGTCTTAGAATAGAATGTGTAATAAGATGTCATTTGAAAGAACTTAATTTTTTATTAATTCAATAGCTTTACCTGTCCAAAATAAAATAAACAACACAGTCTAGAGTAATGAATTATTGGGACAATGAAAGAAACAGGTGAATCTTACTTGTAAGGGTGCTTAATCTCTTCTGTGACATAGTTCAGGTTATTCCTAGAAGAAAAAGTTAAGAAATTTTCCATAACAGCAACATAAATTTAGTCCTTTCTCTCAAATATATGCCATCTTACGTTTTTTTGTCTCCTTGACAGACATGCTTTTCAACATCAATGTGGGATAATTTAAATACTTAATTAAAACATCACTTTAACAATTAAGCAAAATCAATAGTAGAAAAAATACATATAATTAAAACAAAAAAAATATGTGATGTTTTCTGATAAAATCAGCAATTACATGTAAAATAATGAACTTGTTTCAGCAAATTATATGTAGGTATAGCCAGTGTGATAGTTAGATTGTATATTTTCCAACAGTACATTTTTCAGTTGTTGCAGTCAAGTATTCATTTAAATTTCCTTTGATATGGTATCTATTCCCAAACACAGAAGTCATAATAATAGATATCTAAGACAGGTACTTACCAGCCATCATATGCCCAGAGACCATCATAGAAAGCCAGGGCAACCATGGAAACAGAACTACTGGTTCCCTCAAAACTCTCTTGGGGTTGCAAGTGCTCTGTCTCACCTAGACACAGGGAACCATAAACTATTTTTAGCAACATTGTGCTATTGGTTCAGGAAGATCCAGGGCAAACCATGCGGCACTTTGATTTTATAATCAAGTCATTTTTAAGACTTCCAGTCCACTTGATTAGATATGAACTAATCAACTTGTATTCTGCTAGGTGCAGAAATCATTCGCCCTTTAGATTTTTCTCAAGCAAAAATAAATAGCTTATGGAGACTTATATTCACTTTATTATACACCATCAATCTGAGTTATTTGTGCCGTTAAAATACTATAGTGATGTGTTTAAAATACAATAAATAAATACTAAATGATCAAATAACTAATATGAATTGTTAACAACTGAAGCTATTAGATGGGCTAAGTGAATGTTTCTCACCTTGATAGATCATGCAAGCTCCACCCACAACTATTATGGCTACAGCAATCAATTTAGTGATTGTGAAGAAATTCTGAACTTTTGTTGCCAAGGAAACGCTGTAGGCATTGATGAATGTCACAACAACTGTAAGCATAAAATATGGTATAGGGTAAAAATAGTAACTGCAGAGTTAATACCATTTAGACCTAATACAAAGTGAAACATAACCTGCTTCAAGGAAAAATTGAACTGTAAAAAGTAGCTTCTGTCAATTATCCACAGCAATTAATTCATATAAAAAACAAACATTTCGACTGCTGATAAAAAACAACATGTAAATAATATAGAAAAACTCAACTTCCTACTTATGTTGGGGTAGATCCACCCACGCACCGCAGGTAAGCTGAAAACACCTCCCCACATGAAAGTTCTCACCACAGCCCGGACACAAACCTGTGTTTTGTAATTATATGGAAACAACAATTATAAACATTTTAGTGACTTCGAGCCATATCTGGTGGGGGTAAAAGTCCCAGACCAATGTTTATGTAGATTCAACATTATATTACAGATGTTACAGATGTCATCGAAACCTCCATATGCATAGTATTCTGTGCTTCTGAGCTTATACCGGTAACAAATACGTAACAACTGTGTTAGGGGGTTGACTCCTTAGCTCAGTAGATACCGTCATGGGTTTTTATTCTGTCAGCCCGAGTTCGAATCCTCCTTGAAGCTGAGCATTTTAAAGCTTTCTTTAATTAAGATGGTCAGTTGTAAATCCGAGAAAACTGGAAGATTTCCCCATAAGAAAGTTTCATCTCAAGCTACAAAATCATTCATTTCTGGGCTAAGGAGATAGTAAGATTAACAAAAAAACACCAAACATTATTGAGTCTCTTATACATACACAGACAAAGAATGGCTACAAGTTTCACAATCATATCAGAAGGTCCGCAAGGACCGTAGAATGGCTCCACAGTGTATAAGGCAAAACTCATGGCCACAACGCCGAATAATGCTGGCTTCAAAACCAGCACCGAGGTCCAGGCAAACAGGAATGAAGGGATGGGTCCAAGTGTCAGATGCAGGTCACTGAAAGCCTCTCGTAGATATGCATACTCTGCCCCAGATTTCGTTACCATGGTACCAAGTTCTGCATATGATAGTGCACCTAGAATGGGACAATAGTTCGAGCATGAGCACCAGGTCTTCCAGAGGTGTAAGCATATTTTCAAGAAAAAAAGTATGATTTTGGATGTCAGATTAGAAAAATGAGATGAGAAAGTGTAAAATATCTCCCATTTTGATGACTTTTCAGAAGATTTAAAGTATCATGTACACATTCAAAGTTTTTGCTACGGATGTTGCCATCTGTTTATTTTTTGTTTATCAAAAGAAAACAAATAACTGATAAAAAGTTAAAGATGATAGCTTTCTCTTTAAAAACACTTTTTAATTCATTAAATAGCTCAAAATATAGGACAGAATATTTACATTAACAAATCTCATTTTCTTTCTGACATAACTTTAGTGTTTCAGTTAATTCATTTTTGTTCTATTATAAATTTAAGCCAAACAATGTCTAAATAGTTGTGATGGAAGCATATAAGACTGGCTTACATTCAGTGCCATTGATTTCTGTTCGCTGTTAATGAAACTTTTAGACAAAAGAACAAAAAATCAAATAAAAATATGACTTGTTTGGTACTGATTTTTTGGCAAAGATCTAAATAATTTAAAAAAATGTTTCTCTTATAATGCTTTCATCACTTTTATTTCTTTACTTGATGAGTTCATGTAAATGCATGCTCTCTGCATATTGAATCATATTACCCACTACATTACTTTTAAACACTATTATATTATTTATTACTGTGTATTATTTACATAGTCGTGACACTATTAATAGCTATGTAGAAAGGGTATGTATAGAGATATATAAAGTGCATATAGACCAAGCACAATGAAAAAAAATAATAAAATGAAAGTTAAACCACTCACTGTTAGCTTTCGTTGACAAAGGGGTTTGTGAGTTACGATTAATGAAAAAAAAAATGACTAAAAAAATTTATCTTTCCCATAATTCACAGCACATTATAAGAGGGAGGTGGGGGGATGGAGGAGGGGATATTGAATTGTTTGCGCAGAAAATTTCTCGTGCATTTGATAAAAAAGGTGATAATTCAGTGTCATATACTGCCGCTCCAGTTGATAAAATCAAACAAACTAGCTAGACACAAATGGAGGACTGAATGACACCGGCTTTGCTAATTTGTACTCAATCTTTCAAATGAAAATTTTGCAACACAGTTTTCCTTTGTTCAATATTTTTCCTTCCCAGTGAAAAAATAGAACAAAGCTTTAGAGACCAAGGCAAAGTTGCCGAAAGCAGTCGAAAGTCCTATATAAATAGTGGCAGCCAAAATGATGGGTATATGTTCCGTTTTTCCTTCCCAGTGAAAAAACACAACAAGGTTTTTGAATTTTGAGATGTGAATTTCATGTATTACATCCGTCTTCCCAGTGACTGGAAGTAAACATGATTTGAAATTTCAATCGTTGAAGCGCTTGGTCGAGGGCCGAAACTAAAGATATGTGCCTGAAGAACTGCAGTTTCTTCACTTCTTCTTCCCAGTGAAGAAATGAAGAAAAAGCTCCCTATGAGCCACATAGCGTCACTCCATTGTTATATGATTCACAACAGCATCCTCGCTGCAACAATGATGATGAGTTTCTCCTGTAAAGGCAAAATAGTCAACAAGTTATTATTATTCAACAAGTATAGTTGTCCAAGATGGCAGCTTTGCCATCTGACGTTTGTTTTGTGGCACTGTCCCAGTATATGGTAAATGGAGGGCGTACTGGCATTGTTGGTTTTAATCTTTCTTCACCAATTTTCTGACTTATTTCTTTCACGGTTTCTTTTCCTATGTTTTTGGTATTCATACCAAATTTCAATCATTTTGAACTTGTTTGTTTTCCTAGGCTTTATCTTCACATTTAAGCCAATAATGTCTCTCCTGAGATTTGGAGGGCAAGATGGCATTCAGTTGAGACATACTCCAAGACAGTAGAAAATACTAAAATTATTTCCAATTTAAATGGCTGGTTTTCGCCCCTATCTAAGCATTTATCTTGCCTAGCATTGGAATTGATTGGGAAAGCAGGCATGCTAGAAAGCTAGTTGGCTTCAACAATTAGAAGATTCAGTATATGTTCTCTTCTAAATTGAACAATGTGCAAAACGTAGCAATCAAAAACTGTCTAACATTCCTTTGGCCTGTATGACAACTGTTATGGAAAGCTAAGAACCGAAGTATGAAATCAGTTTTGTGTAGGGCTTTTGAGGGCTTAAGTCCATGTGTTCACAAAAGAGCAGTGATTTCTGTTTTTTAATGGAACTAACATAAGGCAATTTACAAAAATATTAAAGCCTTGTTAAACATATTATTTGTATCTGACAAAAATTTCAACCATAAGCTTATATGGTTTATTTCATAAAAGCTTTAACATTACATAAGCAAGAATTCACCTCTAGCTAGAAGGCCAAAGGAACACAATGACAAAAAAACGTGCAAAAGAGCACGAGCAACGATCTCACTGATCTACGCTACTTTTATCAAGAGAAAGCTTGGAGAATATCTTTGACAAGGATTGGTAGTTGATGTTTTTTTAACAAAATTTAGCTTGGACCTAGGGGTAGGTAACTCTGAACATTCCGCTGCATGTCACTCCGATCGAGCCTGGGAGGGCAAGCAGCAGTTATGTCCCTTAAAATATTATTCTCCTAACAACAGGGAAAGGGGTGGAAGTTGGACCATTCATGACAAAAAAACACAATTTTTTTGTTTTTTTGATCAGTAAAATAATTTGGTGGGATAAAATTGGCAAAATAAAAAAACAGAAACAAAAGCATTAAAAACTGTTTTAACTCTCATAGCTTAAGCTTAAAAAATGAATTTTAGTTGTAAGTTTGATTTTTTTTCCGCATTTCAATCAGAATAACATGTTGCATGATGATACAAGTTCAAGCAGTTAACTTTTTTTATTCATTTTTCACCCTTAACTATGAGAGTTGGCTGCCTTTAGCAGTAGGTCTTGCATGAAGCAGTTTGTGAAATATCTAGATAGATTCTACTCATCATTTAAATGATCATTTACTAAACATTGTTTAGTTAAAAGTAAACACATTGTCCAAAAGATATTTTCAAAATGTTACCTGACATTTTTGAAAAATTGAAGAATTGCTGTGAGAATTATAAAATTTGTAACAAATAAATAAATTGTAAGTGATTCAAAAAAAAGAAAATTAATTTCAAAATCATTTGATCAACATTACAAAAAGTAGCTTTGGCTCAGCCTAAGAAAAGAATGTTAAGAGTTCACTTGAAATAAAAAATGTTTAATATTTATTTTTTGTAAATAAAGAAGTTTCAACTTGATGAACAAGATCTTTTTAGACATATTTCATGCTTTTTCTGTTGGAATTTTTTGTCATTTTTATTACAAAAAAAGAAAATCAGTAGTTTTTAAATTGCATGCACTTAAACAATTGTATTTATGAAAAGAAAACATACGTGTTAACTTTTCTGGCATGAACAATTATTTTGTTCATTTGAGTACATATTTAACAGATATACATTGGCAAGGGCCAGCACACTCTTCTGATAAAGTGGTCAATCTTGGTATATTAAGTATTAAATATACATCAAAATGTCTTCACAGTGAATATGACTAGATGATCATTCAGTCTATACTCTATATACTAAATCTCTATACCATTGTGAATTGATTTTCTTATTTATCACTATCTCTCCACCTTAACAGATCATTGCATTGCTAAAAACTAGCAAAAAAAGCATCGACCTGCTTAAAACATCATCCCATGAATAAGAATTATTTTGATTTTTAAAGCACATAGCATTTTCTTCTCAACATTGCCTAACTCTGAGACAGTTAGTTGTTATATAAACTGGGGAGCAGAAGCAGCATGCTAAGCAAGATAGTAAGCCATAACAACCACCAGCTCGTTGAACCATAATGGTTGGTAGCCCGGAATGCAAAGGGTCTGCAAAAGTGGCTTGAATAACATGTACTTGCTTTAAGACACATGCAGTTCCTCAAAAAAAAGTTTCAACAATTGCCTTGAAAAACAATAGAAAACCTTTATTGGACAACATTTTTTATATCTGACCGTCTGTTGAATATCACTGGTTGGAGAAATTTACCTGAACAACAAATGATTTAAGAAATTTTGATGAATACATCGTTTGATGAAACTGTCCTTGACCATCATTGCTAAACACAATTTACTGAGTTTCAATATTGGTGAAATGTCTATTGAACAAAAGAAACTGGGGAAAATTCCTTTGATAAACAATCATGTCAATGTTTGAAAATATTTCCCTTGAACAACAATGCTTACAGAATATTCCTTCGAAAGCAGTGATCAGATAAATTCTCTTGAACAACATTGCTAGAAGAATACCCTTAATAACGATGCTTGGAGCAAGAAAAGATTTCCCTTGAACAACAATGGCAGAAGAAAAGTGAAAACAAATGTTGCTTTGTCCTGTTCAAAACACAAACTTCCAATTTTACTCAATATTTAAATGAAGCTACATATAAAATATGAATCCAAATCAAAATGAAATGAAACTTTCCAAAACCAACTTCTAATTATCCATTTTAGCACAGAAAAATGGTGAGTTCAACGATTTGTACTCAAAACTTGCAGTATCTGTCCTATAACAATGCAAGCATTCTAGAACTAGCACCTGAAATGCATAGTATGCATAGGGTCTAGCATGCATTCCCTTAAAAAGCATGTTTCGAGGGGTTAGCATTTCTGTTTATTTCTAACTATCAGACTCGTATATCAGTGAATATTCACTCGTTTTTATCAACTTTATTCAATACCGCCATTTTTCTCTTTTCTATAATCTACATCAATAATGTGCATTGTTTAAATGATCCATACCATTTCACACATGCATATTAACATTGCAGAAAATATACTGTGTATATTCTGGGTATGAACAATTTAACGTTCAAAAGATGGAAACTATTTTGACAATTTGGAGTCAGTAAGCAGTGACCTTAAGTTGGTTATTGCTGACTGACACAAGGAGTATGCTGGTCCTTGCCAAGAGAAGAAATCAGTGATAAAGGAAGAACAAGGATTGAGAGAGTGAACAAATGCACACCTTGAACCAGCTGTGCACAAGTTCACTTTCCCAAGTCCATAAATATGTATATACATACGCTGAGGTGGTGCAAAAACTTTTTTGTTTCTTTTTTTGCTTATTTTTTTACAAACCCTCCTCAAAACTTACAAAATAATTTCTCAGTTTGTCTCTCTGTTTTTATCTCTCTTCTTTTCTTTCTAAATTACTTTAGAAAATGGTAGGAAACTGCTGAAGTCAAAATACTTGTCAGGGCTTTAGTTGATTGTTTCTTGTTGGTATATGTGTGTAGGGGAAATGTTGAACAATTTATGGTAATCCTAATGCAGAAACAGTTTAAAATTACTGTAAAAAAACAACATACTTTAAAAATGTGATGCAAACTTATTGATTTTGAGCTATCAAACATGAGAACATGGTAAGACAATTGGGTAGCCGGGATTTCTTCACTTGGGATATGATGAAAATATATACATATTGAAATGAAAGACTCCATAATTGCAAAACACTTTACACAAAAGAAAATATGTATTTTTATTATGCTACAGTTTGTGTGTACTTGAGTGGGCATGAATAGAAACTGTCACATTACCAATGGAAGGAGGAGATATAAACAAACTGTAGATTTGTGGAAGGGTCCACTGAATTAGATATATTATGCTTTAAACAAGATTATGATGGACAGACAAACAAATGGACAAAGTGGCGATTATAGGCTTTCCCTTTTGAGAGCATTAAAAAAACTTTTGTGGGGTCATTTTCTTTAACCATGTACATACTTTACTTACAGGTTTATATATTCCATTATGAATATTCTCTCATTATAATTCAAAGAAGCCCTGACAAAGACATTGCAACAACAGTGTTCCCTAAATATAATATTATTAATGAAAATATTTTTGAAGAAAAAAAAAATCAGAAATTAAAATAAACTTTTTTTTTTTTTTTTTTTTTTTTTTTTTTAGTTTTTGTTAAATTGGATTTACATATTTTAGAATGCCAAGTAGGTCTCTCCATGTGTATTATTATGGAACAGTCCGGGTATTGAGTGATTTGCTAGAGATCCATGGGATGCAAATCTCCGTTGAGCCCATTCGTCGACATCATATTATGGCGAGAACTGCCGTTGATTAAACAGTTCGTGTCCACCTGTTCAAATAAGAGCATAATAAAACAAACATGTTATAAGGGGAGATATATCCCCTAATAGATAACATAAAGAATAAACATACACCAACAAAGATGGAGAAAGACCAATGTAGTGAACGTATATAAAATAAATACTTGGTACATTAAATATACAAATAAACATATATCAGAAAATGTTTTTGGCTTTGGTAATTTCATTAAAAACATATAAAAGATGGGAAAACAAACAAAATTTTAGAGTAAATAAACTAAATAAAACTGTCAAATAAAAATAAACATGTAATGATTTATAGAAAAATAGAACACAACCAAAAAAAATACCAGAAGAAATCGGAGAATGATCACAATGAGCTGATGGGAATAATGGGGCTGATTTGAGTCTGGGAATATAACTGAACTAGATTTGAAATGCTGTCGATGACGAATGAACGGTGGCGGTTAAACAGAAAAAAGTAAACATGTGATTAATGTTAGAACGGAACTGAAAAAATATATACATGTGCACATCAACAGAAAAACACAAATGTCTTGTCAACATGTAAAACATAATGTTTGCAAGAAGCAAACAGCAGTGAAATATTCAATATTGGCTATTTGTCTTTTAATAAACTTTATTGTCCTTATTTTCAAAGCATAGGTATTGTTTCAAGTCCTTTATTAAGCCAGTTGCATTTTAAATGGGTAACAATAATCAATGTATTAAGTAAAATATGTATAGATTGTATGTTTTAAAGATAATTACTATATTCATGCAGTGTTTATATTCAAGTAAAATTCCTTCCTCAATAATTTCTTCCAAAACATGCACAAGATAGGTTGTTTTCTTAAATTATAACAATTTTAATTTGTTTTTTCACCTTTATTCAGCCATGATATGGACTAAAAAAAGCACAATTTGTGCCATCTAATTGCTAAGGAAATGGAATGGGATTGTTAGCTTTAGCTTGCTAATTATTTATTGATTTACCAAAAGATTCAGACAAATAAAGTAGATACAGACCATACTGCTCAATGATGGGAATTGACCAATCGCGATCTATAAGTTATGTTTGCATTTTTATGTACAGTAAGTCAAAAGTTTAGAATTTAATATCGGTTTTTCATAAATGCAGCTGGCGAAGAGACTCTTCTAAGAAAAAAGACTTGGACATAACCCTACTGGATATATACGATCAGTAAATACCCACTCCCTTGTATAATACAGGGAGATTTATATCATTACAAATCCCATATTGGTTTATAAATATCTCCTTTTCAAACAATTACAACACAAAAATACATTTTAAATTTATTTAGAAAAATGACTTACCTTTTAATTAAATTTAACAAATTCATAAAAGATATAATAAATATATAGCCAGATTCTGATTTGTAGGAAAATCAAGTTTAAATAAAATTATATTAATAAGATTTATTGAACAATTACAGGGGAACCCAAGTTTTTTATTGTCTCAAAAGAATTCCGGTTTCAACACAGAAACTCACTTTAAATGGCCACAAGACATATTTTTATTGAACAACTTCTGTATAATCTATTTTGAACATAAACTTAAATTTCTTTTTGGCAAATCTTCTGATTTTATTTTTAAAACATGAAACAAGGCATTGTGTTCATACTAATTTAGGACATTGTATTCTTGCTGTATTCATTTATACTTTTGAATACTAAGAATGCATACAGTTTTAACATGTTAAATGTTCTTAATTGTACTTTGTAATTTTTAATCTATTAATCTATTTGCAATTAAAATTTATATTCTCTTTCAGCACATTCCTAGGCATTTCCCCAAATTACGTATGCTTATATTTTCCTTTTAAAAAAGCTCTTATGCAAAAAAAAAACAAGGATCACTTTTCTTTTTCTTCTGGACTAGCACAAAAAGAAAGCTTCACAATTGAGGCAGAAAAAATTTAAAGAGCAGTGCAAAAAAAACATTCCATCTTTAACAAGTGGCGTGTTAGTTGAAACGCAGAACTTACAAATAAGTACATAATAACATATATGACGATTTTTAAACAAAAGAAATACAGATTTTTATTTTAATTTTATTATTGATTAATTACAAAGATACATTTTTATCTTTCTTTATTCAAAACCGTTTCCTTTGAATCAAGTAACCATGATTAATAATGTCTATAATTTCAATTAGATCCACCAATATGACTTACCTAAAATCAATTCGTTCTAATTCAAATAATCAATATGTATAATATTACCTATAACAACATGCTTTAAAATTTAATTATCAAATCTTACAAGCCACTTAATATTATATTTAAATTTATTATATTTAAACAATATCAACAAAAGGTTAAGTGGACATTAAAATTATTTACGGCATATTAACAGTCAGATACATGGACATACCTACCTTTTTTTTCAATTGATAACACATACAACACTTAATTGCATTTGTAAGATATAAATAATATTTTTAAACTAAGACAGCAGGTTACAAATTGTTACCTTAATTCCAAAACTATTTGCCAGCACCTGATTGGTCAGGTTATGAGCAAATAAAACAAAACTGACCAATCAGCTGAGGTTCAAGGAAGTGGTTCCTGTCTCGAGTTTACTGTTTCTGTTCTGTTTTGTACCCTGAATATTATTCAAATACATTTACCTTAATACCCAATTCATTAATTTATACAGAGCAAAAGAAAAAGAAGACAATACTTATTTTTCAAACATAGATTTTCAACATTTGAGGGTGTTAAAAAGACCTCTGGTGGGGAACATACCTAAAAGGGAGATAAACCCGCAGGCGGTCCAAACGATCAGGCTGACTCCAATAGATCCAGAACTGGCCAGGACACCCTTCGGTGATATAAAGATACCAGAGCCTGGAATAGAGAAACGTTAGCTTAAGATGAAGTTTATGTGGTAATATTTTAAAATTAGAATAGAAACAAAACCTAAAGTCCAAATATTTCAGCTGTTATACATGATGTAAATATTCACTGAACATTTTTAATATCAACTGAGGTGGTAGTAGAGGTTAATATCTTTCAGTGCACATGCCAAGCCAATGGCATACAATGCACATGTCCTTTTTTCTTCACACAAAACCAACTGTCTAAAACATAATTTTAAATGAATAAATCCAGTTAACATTATTGTGATGCAGCATTGGCATTCTTTTGTGCACGAGCACTGGTGTTTCCCTGTATGATGAGTTCAAGTCTATCGGTTACCACATCATTTAACACAAAAAGTTATTAAACCCACATAGAGGTAGTAGCAATAGCAACGTTAATGAATTTTCCAACATCTCTTTACAACTGACTAGTCAATAAAAAAAAACAAAAAAAAACAAAAACATTGAACATCGCAGGATATTCACATGAACTTCCAGACATATTAGCCAACCCGATCAGACAAAGTCTATTAAAAGGATATATAATGATGTCTGATACCATATTACAAAAGTCTAATGAAAGACTTTATTTCCAAATAGGCCTTCAGAGACTTGCTATAAATATTAAAATTTACCAGTTTCTAAAAATAGAAAAGAAGAGAATGTTTTTTGTGGGTATTTTTCTTTTATTGCACTGACACAGTCATAGTCAAAATGGCAACTTCCAGGCAAATACTGGTTAAGAGGCCAGGAAGAGATAAGACTACTGGCTCTTTTAGGACAATTAATTGGCTCTTTTTCCAGTTTCCCAATAACCATGGTAATTCATCAGGTGCTCTCCTACATTAAAGTTCAGGTAACATTTACCTGTACCAGGTTTGCAAGAAGCACACAGAGAAATAACGCAATAAGACTTTTCAGCAGGGGTTTGCTAATCAGGCTCTGGACAGTTTGCCAAGGCTTGACATGGACTTTTGTCCAGGTGAGCATTATTTCCATCAGTGTTTGACACTATGATGGAAAATTGGCCAGATTACCTGGAAACCTCTTAACGTCACCTTCCATCTCCTGATAGTTCCATGATGGGAGATATTATCCTATGTACAGGAATATGATCCAGAATAGATCTTAGTAGGGAACAAGCTGACCTGACACACCTGTTCAATTAGTCTGCATCCTATATTATATAAGCTACATATGTCAATCAAAGTTCCAGAAAAAGCAGATAATCAGTCTGATTTAAGGGACGGATCTATCAAGCAATGGTAACCAATGGCAACCAAATCTTATCTTGAGGCTACTTATTAACAATTGTTTACAATAAAACATTTCTTCATGTAACTCTAAGCTTGCTAAGCATGCACAGAACAGGCTTAAGCACAGATGGTAGAGTCTCAATAAATATTTCTTGTTATCATTGCAAGTCTTCGTTAGCAAACAAGGAATTATAAGACTGGGTAGGTATAACTACAGCTTATAAATACCAACATCACTATGAAGGAAAATAACATAAAGATATTAAGAAATACTATTAAAAAAATCTAGAATTCAGACCGTCCTAAAAATTAACTCAACAAAATTATTTTTTTACAAAATATACATATCATGGATATAAAAGAACTACAGAGACTTAGCAGCAAATAGCATGGATTCTGATCCACCAGTTCCCAGCTGGATGAGCTGGACCTACCCTATTTGCTGCTAAGTCTGTAGTTGATCATACTTGCAGGCTAAATGTAAGTTGATAGAAAGCCAATATATCACCTGGCACAACCATGGAAAAGTACTCATTAGAGCTGGGAGAAAGTCCAGCATTCCAAGAAACAGAGTGGAACTAATAACAGTACAGAGAGAAATATTTCCCTAAATCAAGGTACACAGCCAAAATTCATTAATTGAATTTGATGACATTTCAGAGAAGCACTAACAAGTACAAGTTCTTTACCCAATACTTTAGAAGACTGAAACAAACTTTAAATTATGCTGCTGGATTTTTTTAAAACATCATATTATGATTTGTTATGTTATGAAATTTAAAAGCTTCAGCTCTGATATATTAAAACTAAAATCTTTAAAATACTGACTCCACTCTGAAACTCTTGCAAGTTTTACAATTTCTTCAATCCATTTATATATTAACCCATGTGTTAACCACAGTTATTTGGATCAATTATAGATCTTAATGAGGAGAAATGCATTCCACATGAACCATAACTCTGTTTTTCATAATCATATTTTCAATACTTTTTAAATCTATTTTAAATATAATCATCTGAGTTATTTATATTTACTCTTACATAATTATTGAAAAATGTGCTAAACATACTATTATATCTTTTATTAGATCTTTTAATAACAACTTAAAATCCAGGCCTTCATCCCATGCATACTTCCAGTATTCCAGTTTATGAGTCAGTATACAACTGTTTGACATGTAGTTTTCAAGGAATGGAACTATAAAGCACTGGAAAGTTACGTATCGACCAGAAATGTCTAAGAAACTTTGTGCATGACACTCTCTAGGAGATATATGAATATTGATGAAAGAATTTTAATAGAAACAAAACACCAAGTTGTTTTTGCAGCCAGAATGTCTGAAAGGTTTGTATCATAAACATGGCCTTAAAAGGAATTGTCTAGAATGTTGCTGCTGCAGCTGCTTTTGTTGATGGCTTCCCTGCTGACAGCTGACATAAAGTAAGATAGGTTTTTGTTTTGAGTGCCTAGTTCTTTATAAATGCCTCAGACAATATCAAGACAGTACTGGACAAAGTTATAGGTTGTGTTGTGCTGAAGAAAAAAAAAAGTCCATCAATAACTTCACTATCATAAAGGGGCTTTCCATTTTATAGGCAGCAACTATTTCTAAGTCATACAAAGCCAATTTGTTTCATTTGGAATGTACACAATGTTGTTGTTTACTCTATTTATATGCTTTAAATCTATAACTATTTTACAGCCAGTTACATCATCCTGACACCTGGTACAGTTTCTTTAGTTTAAAAATAGCTGTGCAGAGTAGCTCAGATAGGAAATACCTCTTTGCGTTGATGAAGAGGGTTTTATGTTTTACTATTAACACAGACTTAGGGCATGAAGGAAAAGCATGCTGCAAGACCTTTTCAGGTAACAATGACTTCATTAGTTTTTTGCAAGAAAAATATTTGGTCCAAACTGTTGGATACCACCTTTAAAAGCTTCTGTAAAGACTGCAGACTTTGTAAATACCTGACTAAGAATGGAACCCACAAACTATCAACAATGTGGGAAACATTATATTCTGTTTTGGCTAAATCTCAATTATAGTGCAACATAATCAGCCGGTACTTTCAAAGGATATTTCTTTTCATCTTATCTTCAGACAAAACAGTATTAGAGCAGATTTACATTGCAAAGGCTTTGTTTATATTCCCATGTTAACATAAAAGCAAAAACTACATGTCAAAGTCATATTATAGCAGCAGCAGAACATGTTTTATAAGCAAACCAGGAAATGAAGCCAAAATTTTATAATCCTCTTCACAATTTAAAGTAAGAGGTTTTTTAAGAGATCTTATTTTGGAATTCATCCTACAAGTCCCAATAACAACAAAAATTCTTCTGAAAACTCATCAAAGCAGACTTTTAAAGGAAAACAAAGGACCTAACTTAGGAAATATTCTTTTTGTCTGGATGAGTATGGGGCTCGGATCTTCTCCAACATTCTATTTTCAACCAATCAAAGGTTCCAAAATCAGAAGGAAGCTTTTGAAATTTTATTTCAAAAAAATGTTTGAATGAATGACATTTCAATGTTACAAGAATCTTGGTATCCATGGTTACCAACAGTGCAGTCAGCAAACCAGCTATTTCCCCAACAGTGATATGGCAGTCTGAGTGGAAAGAATATTTCACAGCAGCTGAATGAGTATCTTCCCTGGGCTAAAGGAAATATGGCACTGTCACAAAATCAATGTTTGTAAATGTTGATCTTTAATTATGACCTTGACCTAGAATTGACATGGTTCAAACAGAGAATCTGCACATCATCTGTCTGAGGTGAATATTTGACTTAAGGTAAATGAAATTCCTTCCAGAGATAAAAGAGACTGGAGCAAAGACAAAATCAAAGGTTAAAACTGTTGACCTCCAATTCTGACCTTGACCTTGAGACAACAGGTTTTGGACATGGGTTCCTCATTTTACTGAGGTTAATTTTTGACCAAAGTTTAATAAAAGTTCTTCCAGAAGTAAAAGACATATAAAGCAAACACAAAATAAATGTTTGACCTTGACTGTTCATGGTTGGGACATAGTCTGCCCACACCATGAATTGCACATTTTATTAAAATCTATTGAAATTTATTCCTGGGGTAAAGGGGATATGGAGCAGGCACAAAATCAAAGAGTGGCTTTTATTTTGTAACCTTGAGCTTGCATGGTTAGGTCACAGGATCTAAATATCACCTCACACAGATAAACATTTGATTAAAGCTCAACAAAACGTCTAAACGTAAGGTTTAATGAAAGTAGGCAAACAATTGATCTGTGTAACCTTGACATGAGCCAGCATGTTTGGGACATCACTGGTGGTTGGGGAATACAACTAATATGACAGGTATATGTTCTTTTTACATATCCACGAGGCCAATAACTTTTACTCTCTGCATGTCTCCCCAAGAGTTTTACCAGATTCTACTGTGAACTAATGCCATCTGATAGATCTGTAAGCAGTAATAATTTACAGGTACAATAATTTAACCTTTACCTTGCTATGTTCTTTTTAGTTCTGTAATTCTATAATGCAAACAATCCAAAGGTAACTAGACATCCTGCTATGACCTCCACAGAAAACTGTGTTCTTACAACTAACAAACAGTGCTGTCCAATCTGTATTTTCACTATTTGTATAGCTACTTGCTAGCAACTTACATTATGAACAACATTATGAACCATGACTTTTACAGCTCTGAGAAGGTTAACGTCGCATCTCTCAGCCTTTATCAATCAAGTCAGAGAATTCCGCATCAAACTGACTTTGTCAAATTGAGATACGGCTAAGTGTTGAAACAATAATATTTCTGAGTGAACTTCACTAATAAAGAACAGTGCTAAGCCGCTTAAATACCAGGCTTAGAGTTAAAGCAAAGTAGATATATAAAAATTATTTTATGCATTAAGTATGTTGCAATCTTTGATTAAAACCCAGGGCCTGTTTAATCCATACACTTCCACCCTAACATCCTATAGACAATGACTAACGAGAAGACTATAGAGACAGTGCAAACGCTGTGGTATCCCCTGCTTTGGAAAAGTAGGGACAATTACAACCAGTGAAGATAAACTGCTATATATTATTTTGTGTTAAATAACTGTCCCTTCTCAAAATACACAACTCTGCCTTCAATGATGCAGACATAAACGGACAGACGGGTAAGAATCAGATCACAGTAGCACTGAGAAACTTAACCGTGGTGAGGTGTGTAGCAAACGAGGTGGTCTTTGGTTACATCACACATACTACCCTTTACTTTATATAAACAAATGTATATAACAAGGCTGTAATATTTTGTTTAGTTCTATCAGTTTAATATGATATTTAAAACCATAGCTCTGTTCTCTTTGTGAAATAAAAGGTGAAATTGTTAGCACTTGTTCCTTTTGTTATGTATGGCTGGTCTGCCTTTTTATTACCTCAGAAATAACAAAGAAGCATTAGGGAAGACTACCAGTCTAGCAATCTCCACATCGAAGGTCACATGACACAGTTACCAGGAAGAAAATAGGACACAGGATTTTCAAGCTTTCAAGCATTAGTTGTTACTAACGCATAGTAAAACATAACCTATCAGGAGTGTGGAGATAATGATCCATCATGGAATAACAATCAGGAAATATTTATTTCCAGGTCCCTCGTGACACTGACGAAAAACACCTGTCCATAATGTATAATGTACCTACAGTCTCTGTTGTTTATGCTTCTGTTAGAAGGGGATAATAAGAAGCTATTCATTGACAGCCCTTCGAGACAGCATATTTTTCATAGGAACATGAAAAGTTGTCAGGGAATGACAAACTGTAAGCCAGAAAGACTATCGGACAAAAAATATTATTTGCAATATATAAGTGGTTGCTGCTAACATTTTAAGTGTTTTTATACATTCAAATAATTTAATATGAAATATCATTAGGTCAATATTAGGAAAATGTCTGTATCACTTTTCCTTGTAGTTAAAGTATGATTTTCTGATGCAGGGTAACTCAGATATGAAATTGCATTTTGTTTGTTTCTTAAAATATAACTGATTTCTCATATTGTTAGTCATTAGATCATTATTTTCTTTTGTATTTATATGGTAAGCAAACACCCTGTAGTATTAAAAATAAAACAACATACAAAACTTTAAGAACCCTGTAGGATTAAATAAAAAAAACATGTATAAAATTACAAGGAAATTCAAAATATCACCTTTAAACTCATCTTTTTATACTTAACTTAAGCATCACCAAGAATAAAAAGTTCACAAAATGCATTTGTGTGAGTGTTGCATTTTCCTAATGGTAGAGGTAGAGAAAAAACTAGGGCTGAAGAATCAAGTAGAGATTCAGACTAGAGATCTTGAGAAAGGTTCTTGAACTATTTTAACATAGAGGTGACATCTTGCCACTGGTAACCTATAAATACAACAGCTGTCTGACATTTCTTAGAAGATGGCGTGATATAAGTACAGGTATAATTGTTTCTCCAGGTACTGAGTCTGTGAGAAGAGTCAACAATATAAAACCGGGTTTGCAAGAGAAATCTGGCATCAGAGTTATCCCCCTTTATCTGGCTGTCTTATTTGTTTTTTTTATCTTCTCTTACTGATACAGGGTGGGGCTAAACCTTTCAACTCCTAGCCATTTCTTTTTGTAATTAACCATCACTAGTTGTTCATTGCTCATGACTTCATTCAACTACCACAAGACATATTTGTATAGACTAAGCAACTAGCCTCCCACCTGGTAGGTTCGAGTCCCATTCGTGGCAAAGAACTTTATTGGGAAAGTCTTCCAGCTGATCTGCGATGCACCGGTGGTTCTACTTTGTCTGGATGGTCTTCCACCACCAAGACAGCTGGACATTGCTATAATGATCATAACTGGTCGCTAAGATGTATCTCAAAAACAAAACAAAACAGACTAAGAAACAAATAGTGCAGATCTTGATCAGAAAGTGCCCAACAACACTTTTGGTAAGTTTTAAAGGTGGTATATGACAGTTTGCTTCTATCAAATACATGTAACTTAAGTATAATTTCTGCATAAACTTATTTTTAGTCAAGGTGAAGATGATTTTGAACAAGCTATATTGTTAGGAAGTATAAATTGTAAAAAAACTCTAAAAGTTTACAATGTCTATATTTAGAAATAAGCATGATAGTGATCTATGATAAAAATTGATGATGATGTCAGAGCTGATGACAAATAAAACATTATTTCCAAAGTAAGTCATCACATAGTTCCTTGCAATGGGAATTTATGTGTCACTGTTTGCACAGAATTAAAAAAACAGCATTATGCACAACCTTTTAGGTAAAAAGAATTTATTTGGTTATTTGAGGAAAACTTTTTTGGTCCAAACTGTTGGAAACCACCTTTAGGTGGTGCTTTGCTGGCTAGGAGTTTTAATAGACACAAATTGATCAGGTTGGCTTATAGGCAATAAGTTTAGATAGTACCTTTCATGATGCTTATCTTTCTACTACAATTATATAATTACTAAGATCACATTTTCAAATTAGCATTAATATCATTAAATGGATAGTTAACTTTGTAATTTGTATTAAGCTTATGTAAATATAATTAGGACAAGCAATTGCCATTTGTTAAATATAAATATATATATATTCTGTAGATACAACAATTAGTATAAGCAATTAACAATTGTAGCATATTAAGAACTAATAAGTGGAACTCTTGTACTTCAAAGGTCATGTCAGATTAAAGCTAACTAGTCTGAGGCATGGGTCTTGTATTAAAGGGCAGCCTGTCATGCCTACTTAGTGCTTATCAGACACTGATGGCACAAATATTACTAGATGTCCCAAGGGAAACATACCAGATAACAACGAAAAGTGACAGCTATTGGTTAGTGAACAAAATACCAGTAGCCGTGGCAACCAGATGCATAAGACTATACAACTAGCAAATATGTGGAGTGTAAGATCTGTTATTAATGAAAAAGAAACATTGCATTTTGAAAAAGACTACCTTCGTGCTAAGAAATAGGTTGCAAAAGCATAGCACCCATTATTACTAGTACATAAGTATCATTCTAAAATAATTTAACAGAATTTTTTTTTTTTACATACATCACAGCAACATAACTAAGGTCATTAAAGAGATGCCAAGCGACTTTGGTGAATGAAGTCCAAAGGCAATAACCTGGATACAACTTTGGGGGCCACAAGAGGTCAGCTAGAACTTCCCATATGAAGTCATTAGCTCTGACTTGGACTAAAACCCATGCATTCAGAGACGTCTGCCAGTGATTCTACAACTCGACCACAGCATTCATTAAGAAAAATGTTCCAACAAGTTGGAGCTGCAAGAAGCACAATACAACTCATTCTATACTTTTGACCTTGACCTCTATTTGTGACCTTGTATATTGGGCTAGCAATGTAGTTCTTATGTTGGACACAAAATCTAGACAAAGGTATTAGTATGCAAGTATAATGGCATAAAATAAAACACTTGAGACTAGACTAACAGGGCTTGCTTATATGGAAAATATAGCAGTGAATTAAAATAAAGTATTATGTTCATACTTTAAATTTCTTTTTTGTTTATTTTTAAGTGTGTATTTATCTTTATTAAGGGTTATGCTGTGGTATTTTCCCAACAGACTATCACTGCAGACATGAAGGAGGGTCAGTATATTATTTCAACTACTTAAAAATTCAAAACCAATGATGAGGTTTAATTTACAATTAGAAGATCTAACCACAAGAAGATAAAAAGTAAAAGATGAGCAAATAATTTTCAATTGTCTGACCTTCACTGATTATGTGACTTTAAACAACAAAATAGTTTTCTATTAATTCAGATCTGAATTTAGAAAAACAGTCTTGTGGCAGTCCTAGACTTACAGACTATCTTTAGCTAAATCCATTATTTCTCCTACATCCCCAATGTTTTTACTTCTAAATAGAAATGGCAAAACATTGCAATTCACTGAGAATGGGGAAGTATATTAGTTGAGAATTTCAGAACAAAATTATTTCCATTATCATCAAGCTTTACATTTTATCTAGAGAGTTCATAGAACTGTAGCGAACAATTCCAGTAAGAGAAGATTTCCATTGGCACCGCGTTATTACCACTGCCAGCTAATGCTCTCATTTGATACCCTGCCAGAGATTGCGATTGTTCTTGCACCCACTAATGATAAAGTGTAGCCAGATTGGTAATTGCACTCATCGCTTGCATCAGCATTTTGTGCAGCAGTGCATTTAAACAAATCTACTTATCTACCTTAACATCAGTTTTGTGGGACAGGTAGCTGTATACCTGCTATTGAATGGGCCAAGTCAATGCAAATAGCATAGATTCAAAATATGCCAGCTAATAGCACAAAAAAAATGTCTGACCAGAAGCCGCATTATTTGCTGTGAATTTATTTGTCTATGTTATTTTAACAATTATAAACTTGTAACTTTAAGACAAAAAGTACAATAGGTAATTAATTTTTCTAACAAGATAAAGGTGGCATATGGCAGCAGAACAACACAGTATATAAGCAATTTCTGCAATTCCACATTCATCAAAACTCTCTCTATATATATACAATATACGTTGGAGGCAAAACAGATGTTGCTGTCATTATTGAAACAGATGGAATTTATTCTGTCTGATATTATTATCTAAGTATAATGAAAAAGCAACAACAATATAGATTATAACTTCTATATAACTTCTGCCACCAAAGATTTCACCGTTAATGCCTTGTAAAATGTAGATAAGTTTTAATTCATTGTGGTTAGGTTATGATGCACCAAACATATTTGCATTTAATCTTTAAACAATAGTTTGCATAATTTCTAACTTTTAATCAATTGGTCAAGGTAAGACTATTCCAAATAGGTTTTTCATATTTTACAGGAGAAAATAAAAATCTTGATACTTGAACTGCAAAATTCTTTTGTGACCTTTTATTTTAAATAAGCTTCTCTTTTATTTGTTAAAGAGAGTTTTTTTTTATAATTTTTAAAGATAATTATTGTTATTGAAATTGTAGAAAGAACAATTTACTGTCAATTTAAGTTAAAACAAGTCTACCATTGACAGTAGATCTTCTGGAAAACCTCCCCAAATGAAGTCACTTGCCCTTACTAGAACCCTAACAAATGTACTGAGGGACTGAGAATTTACAGGTCAGTGACTCTAACTGCTTGGCAACACATCTCACAGAAAACAAGAAATAAAACCTTAAGAATGATACCAATCGGTACAACGAAGCTAAACATTATTCACAAACAAGAATAAGAATATATGAAAAGTCCTATGAGCATTGCAACATATACCAAACTCCGAAAAGGCACAGGACAATGGATTTCACATGCAAGCCTAATGAAAAGTAAGAACAAATTTGTGATGAGTCATTTATCGAAAAGAGCGAACCCAACAATTTCCGCCTTGAACACAACGGGAGTGGGCCCTGCTAACATACTCTGTGCTGCAACCAAACAGCCGCCATCGACTTTGTAATTATTTTACAATTAATATTTTGTCCTTGTATGCTTTTTGCAGCTGCCATTTCACTTCTCTTTTGCGTATGTATTTGGAGATTTTTACCTCAGTGCTAGTAGAAATTTTCAATCAAATATTAAGCCATTTCAGAAACCAGATGCATTATAAATGTAACAGTCACTTACTTTACATTGTTTTTGTTGTTGTTTCTACATTAACTTGTAATGCCAAAAAACAGTGAGTGCATTAAAACTCAATCTATCAAAATGTTTATGACATTTCTGTTCAATAATGAAGTACAAATAAGCAATGTTTTGTAAAATTAATAACGTAAACTTTGTACTAAGAGTCATATGTAATTGCAAAAAGCAGGGTTAATCAGTTACTATGGTTTTATAAAATAATGAACATAAAGTTTATATTGACAGACATAGGTACCAGCAAAAAAATAGGGTAAATAAGGTAAAATGTTTTATAAATGTTGTTTGTTATTTTGGGCCAAAGTTGGTATGTGTTGTTTTTTGTAAGGTTTTGAAAACTATATACTTGATAGCAGTGATATCCAGCAAATCCTAAATGTGCATAACAAATGTCACTTTTGATTTCTGTCTTTGTTTTATGTTTATCTTCCAACAGGCATGTTGGCCATGAAGGAAAGTTGGTATTAATTATCGACTTGGAGGGGGTTTAATGGCCTAAGCCTAGGTAAGTTAATGCATAGAGACAAGAGCAGTCAATTCATATTGTCATTATTTTCAAATAAATACAATCTAGTCACGCTTATATAAGTGTCCATGGTCTATAATTATAGTGAGGCCAGCTATTATTTTTTGAGGAAGACACTAGGCCAATGTCAAGGTAGAACCACCTGCACACTGCAGAGCATCTGGAAGACTTCACCATATGATGGCTCTTGCCTGTACCTGGACTAGAACAAATGAGGGGCTGAGGATTTACATGTAAGTGCTCAGCAACACAACTCACAAAAAATAAGAAAAAAACCCAACAACAATGGTACAAATCGCTACAACCAAACTAAACATTATTCAAGAACACAAATTAAAATCCTTTGATCAAACAAATGTTTGTATTCCACAAAGTCTTTTACTAAATTTCAAGGCAATTTGCTTCTTGGTTAATTAATTCAAGCAAATTAAAAGAGCTTAGATTGCATTCTTTATTTGAATCCTAGATTACGAGCAATGAAATGAGAGTGAAACTGAATTGTTTCAGCAGGCATTGAAAACAGTTTTATAAGTTGTTCTTATTCAGTATCAAAGGTTAAACAAGAGCTGTCTGAAGACAGGACGCTCTCTATGCTCGATTGCTTAGTGCTGAAAAGAACTCTCCTGCTTTTGGAGGGAGACTTCCTCTTTAAAGGTTCAAAATTCTTTGTATATGAGGGTGTTTTACACATTTTCAGAAATACACCTACTTGAAAACAGATAATTTCATTCTTTGTTTATTTGAAAATAACAAATCTCCCACTTTGCAAGTGAAAATCTCCCTCTGTGGCTTCAGAAAAGTTCACATGTCTGAGTATAATGCTAGTACTGTCAATTAACATTAAACTTGACCTCTTCAGAAAAGTTGAAAAAGGGGACATAACTGTGTTAAGAATAACTTTGGGAGTTTTCTGCTCTAGTGAAGTGGTTTCAGCACTCAAGAAGAAAACAAAAAATTCCATGTTAAAAGTCAGTATCTTTGATCGCTTTTACAAAATAGACCCACATGTCTGACAATGTTACTGAGTGCTTTGTTTTCACAGCAGCTATCACAAGTGAAGGCAACACAAAATATTAACTTTATTTCATTATATAATAAACAACAAATAAACAGCTAGTTGCAAAGAAAAATGTACAAAAAAATCCAAAATATTCTACTGAATGCTGAGAGTCTTTACTCCCTAAATAAAACCATCCTTCAAGTAAATTGGAACTAATTTGTACACCATGTTTTAAATTGGAACTAATTTGTACACCACTTATAAATCTGCATAAAATAAATTGTTAGTCTAAAATCAGTAAGTGTAGAAGGAGATCTTAATTAATTTGGGCTCGGGGAGGCCCTAATGTGTTCCACCCATTTAGCAATTTAGCATTTAGAAAACTAAATCAACCATGTTATTTAGTAAAGCATTTTTTTTTATTTCAATTTTGTTTTTCTTCCTTAAAATGCGAAGCCCAAGATAGTTTTCACATCATATTGTGGTATGATAAATATTAACTACAGAACCAACCTAAATGCCAGACCCTGAGTAAGAACATAATCCTAACGAAAATATTTGTACTAGTTCTCCTCAATTTCATCTTAGGACATCTTTTCCTCCATTAAGATGGGCTAGGAGATAATTGCAAGGAAGATTTGTTTATTGTCTATATTTCAGAAACATAATCTCCCAAACAATGATAACATCAGCATCTTCATTTCAGTTGACCTCCAACTGTCAACAATCCTGCCCAACTTCCACTTTAAACAAACACCTTGCTTTGAAGCTTTGTTTTGGCCCCCTGAATATTTTCTTATTGTGATGGTGTTGTTTTCTTTCTTTGTTTTCTGTTTAAATTTTTACAATCTCAAAGAACTTATTTTCGTACAGAATTATGGGGTTTGAAGCTACACACATATTTCGTATTTAAAAAGTAAATTACATTTCAATTTAAAGTGGTTATTTAATTTCAAGTTTTATTCCTAGCCATATTTGGGACTTCATTTGATATGTATTTTGACAGATAAGTTACAAGTTTCTTAAACAGAGGTATTATTTATAATAATTATTTTTGCATCATTACCTAAAAGACTTCAAAATACAAACCAGGAAAATAATGAAAAATATGAAGCAAATAAAGCTTTTTTGAATGTATACCTGCTTCAACGAGGTATCCAACAGTTTGCCTATATTAAATACATATAACAATATCAAACCACTGCTTTGGGGAACTTGGGCATATCTTTTGTATAAAAACCTTAGTTTTAATACGATTTTGAAATATAACTTCAGTGTTAGACAGAACTTATCGCAAAAAAAATAACTGTGAATGTATATCTTTTCAACTGTATAAAAAGCTTGATAGTGGTCTCTGCTAAAATTAGATATTGATGTCGGAGCAGAAATTAGTGAAATTACTTTTCAGTATAACTTTACAGTAAACAGACAATTTTCCAAAGGCATGCAACAGCAATGATAAAGCAAAACCACAACAAAGCATCTTTTACGTCAATTCATTTATAGTAATGTAGTAATTACAACTAATTGCAATATAAAGCTTATCAAATATGCTTAGAGTCATCCTTGACGTAAAACAAGTAACATAAACAAAGAGCCCCCAGTCTCGTGAAGTGATTTGGACATGGTTATTACTTACAAAAGTACAATTGTGTGGGTGTTAGTCTTATGATATTGAATGAGAAGCCAAACTCACTTACAATGATAGATTCCATACTGCCTACTTGAACCTTATTAACCAAGGTCCTGCTTCTTCTGTTATAAGGGCAGTATTAAATTCCAATTCCTTTTGCTACATGTATAACTTTATGCTTAGGTTACAAGGCATGCTGATAGACACCTAGCATCAATTTGTGAATTAATTACCCAATAGGAATTGGCTCATCTGGATCTGCAGTAATTGTCTAAATCTGATCAATTTGTGCTTAGGAGGCAAAAAACAATTCCTCGAGTACAATTAACATTAATAAACCCTGAATTTCTCAGCAGTGCCAATAATAAACATAATCTGGTAGATGGGCTGAGCAACAAGCACTTAAGGAAGGCTGGAAATAACAATAAACCTACACGGGAGTGAGAACAAATGCCAAGATAGCAGCAGCAGTAGCATGATAGGAGTCAATAAAGAAGCATTGCTGCGTGTTTGTTTAAGGGCTTTGAACCAAGATGGCAATGAACTTGCATCTGACATTGCAATGAGCCTGCAGCGCTCCTATTGGATACACGTGTACACATGCATTTTGAGTTGTAAACATGCATTCTGAGTTAAAGATTGGAATCCCCTCTTCTGCATATGACTAATATGTAAAGGGTGATATTATTTTTACACTTGTTTTTCAATTTCATTGGTGTCTAGACAGTCTCATTCACAATTCATAATATTGTCTTATCTAAGATTGTGTGGCAATGAAAATCCCTCTGAGTTCTTGCATACATGAAGGAGGGTTTCTTACTTATTGCATGATAAAACTGTTAGGGGTGTGGGAGATAAAGAGACAGAAAACAACAACTAGCAGCTATGTATCTCTTGGCATATAACCATTGTAGAATTGTATGTTTTTAGGATTAATCCTTCAGTAGCTCTGTATGTCTTTACATTACTGGCATCCACTCTGAAGCGTGGCATCATTTATGGAATGTGTTAGATAATTGTCAATGGGCTGCTGTTGTAGTTGTCATGTCATTCACAACAAGTGGCATGTGTTTTTCATAGAAATGGCCAAGGTGTTGTGAGTGCTTAATACAGGTTTGTACCACTTCAACCTCTTACCACATATATAACATATCGATTTTCATAATTTTCGATGAATTTTATCAATGCATTTAGACAATATGCATTACAAATGGTGTGGCATATGTTATGTTGATGGGTAAACCAGCATATGTTATGTCCATGGGTATGGGGAAACCAGCATATGTTATGTCCATGGGGAAACCAGCATATGTTATGTCCATGGGTAAACCAGCATATGTTATGTCCATGGGAAAACCAGCATATGTTATGTCCATGGGTAAACCAGCATATGTTATGTCCATGTGTAAACCAGCATATGTTATGTCCATGGGGAAACCAGCATAATTATGTTATGTCCATGGGTAAACCAGCATATGTTATGTCCATGGGTAAACCAGCATATGTTATGTCCATGGAGAAACCAGCATATGTTATGTCCATGGGTAAACCAGCATACATTATGTTTATGGGGAAACCAGCATATGTTATGTCCATGGGAAAACCAGCATATGTTATGTCCATGGGTAAACCAGCATATGTTATGTCCATGGGTAAACCAGCATAATTATCTTATGTCCATGGGTAAACCAGCATATGTTATGTCCATGGGTAAACCAGCATATGTTATGTCCATGGGTAAACCAGCATAAGTTACGTCCATGGGTAAACCAGCATACATCATGTCCATGGGTAAACCAGCATATGTTATGTCCATGGGGAAACCAGCATATGTTATGTCCATGGGGAAACCAGCATATGTTATGTCCATGGGAAAACCAGCATAATTATGTTATGTCCATGAGGAAACCAGCATATGTTATGTCCATGGGGAAACCAGCATATGTTATGTCCATGGGTAAACCAGCATATGTTAAGTCCATGGGTAAACCAGCATATGTTATGTCCATGGGTAAACCAGCATATGTTAAGTCCATGGGTAAACCAGCATATGTTATGTCCATGGGGAAACCAGCATAATTATGTTATGTCCATGAGGAAACCAGCATATGTTATGTCCATGGGGAAACCAGCATATGCTATGTCCATGGGTAAACCAGCATATGTTAAGTCCATGTGTAAACCAGCATATGTTATGTCCATGGGTAAACCAGCATATGTTAAGTCCATGGGTAAACCAGCATATGTTATGTACATGGGAAAACCAGCATATGTTATGTCCATGGGTAAACCAGCATATGTTATGTCCATGTGTAAACCAGCATATGTTATGTCCATGGGGAAACCAGCATAATTATGTTATGTCCATGGGTAAACCAGCATATGTTATGTCCATGGGGAAACCAGCATATGTTATGTCCATGGGGAAACCAGCATATTTTAAGTCCATGGGTAAACCAGCATATGTTATGTCCATGGGGAAGCCAATTGTTCAATCCCATTTGCAGCTCCCTTTAAGCCAAACTATTCATTGTCTTCTTTAAACATATATTGAACGCCCTGTGATGCTTTGCATCAATACTTTTCTTGTACATAGATAATATGGTTTAGCTAGCATAAAATATTATAGTTAATGTACCATTTGGTTCTTCATGCCTTCACATAGTGCAGTCTTTAAGTAGTGCATTCTGCTTTGCACTTTCTCAGAATAAGGTAAACTTTTTCGAACAACAAAAGCTGGACATCGTTATAATGACCCTAGTTGCGTCTCGGAAACAAATAATGTGGACATAAAGAAGACAAATTAAACACAAAAAAGACTCACCAATCATCGTCCCGACGATCAGGGCCACCCCTGACAGAAGACCGACACGTTTCTTCATCTGCACATGTTGACAACTGGACACGCTTGATGTCTCCGAATCATCACCTGGCAACAGCAGCTTCTCCCTGAATGCCGGGACTCCCTCGCTCGAGTCGCTTGAGTCATCTTTGTCGTCCATCTTGTTGAAGTTGAGCATAGGAAGACCCTTGAGCTCAATATTCTTGATACCGTTCCTTACTGGTTCCTCCTCAACCATATCATTGCTGTTCATAACTGGAATGAGAAAAATATCATCATCAAAATACTTAACATAATCATCATTGTCATGATTGGTGGCAGCATTATCATCTAAAATGTTAAAGATAAGAATGAAATTCTGACATTATCATCATCACTTTCATCATACTTATCATTTTCATTTACATAAGGATGACTATTATCATTGTTATTATCATTACAATAGTCATTATCAGAATTGCATCCATAACTAATAATCATCATAATTTTAGTATCTCTGAAATCTGACCAATCAAATCATTAGATTTTAGTGATTGCTGAAAATTAGTGATTGCTGAAATTTGACCAAAGTCATCATCAGAGTTAATGGCTGCTGAATATTTACTAATAATAATACTTAATATCTTAGCTCCTTCCCAATTATGGATACTAGATCAAGAACATTTTCCAATTAATACACAAATCAAAAACAAACAGTTATTTAGCATTATGACAACTTTTTGCATATATCTAAAATATAATCCCCATCTAAAATAAAATATGTTCTGTAAAGTTTGTGCCAGTTTAGGAAATCATTACGTAAGCATGACTGCAAGCTGGATTGGTATTTGGAATGGGTCTATTAGATTCTCAATGACACAGAGTTAATGTCAGGAAGAACCTATGGCCATTATAGACCCCAGATATTACTGTATTGATCATGGTAATGATAGTGTGTGGCTGGTGTTTTAAATCAAGCAAGGTTCGTGTCTGGCACATTCTTATCAGTGAAGGGAGGTCATAGCATGAGTGTGACACTGATGGAATCTGGGTCAGAAAAAGCAAGAATCACCACCCCACCTATCCCCATATGAATTCATATCACAACCCAAACAGGTAGAAAATGCCTGATGATTTGCTGTTGTTGTTAATGATGTTGTGCTGGATGATGTTGCTATTTCTGCTACTGCTGTTATTCTTGCTGCTTTCAAAATATAAAGAAAAAAAACAAACACTCTGTGTTACTAGGTCAAAAGGACATCTTGAATTTAGGAATAGCGTCAGTCATTGTTCGAAACTATGGCAAGAAAGCTGTCATATTTATCCAGTATTCTAGTTTTATCTGCATATCTCCTAATTACTTTGTTTGCTGTATGTTTTGAAATAGGATATGGCACAATGACAAAAGTTTTTTATCAACAGAATCTAGGATGAAGACAAGCTTTTATCCTGGGCCAGGTTTTTTCAGTTTGTGAAATAAAAGGAATGTAGATGTAATCCCATGTAAGCTCATAAACTGCAAAGCATAAATTGACCTGACTTTGGGAAGTGGTTTAGATACAGATCAGCCAGCTATCTCTGGGAGCTTTCTTATTTGGATCAACATTTTTAGCTACAGGCTCAGTACAGTCTAATTGATTCTCTTTGAACAAAATTAGGAAGAATGTGGTATGCTTTTTTTTATCAAATGTAACACAGTAAGGTTATATTTTCTCTTGGCTTAATCCTTCAGGGTCACTTTAGGTACTTGAAGCTATATCTCAAGTGATACACCATATAGTTGCTTTGCAGAGAGTTAATGGCCCTATCCAGACACAAGTCTCGGCTCTCTAATAAGCTCCACCAATAAAGGTGAAATATTTAAAATGAGAATATGTGTTGATCTTATATAAAAATGCACTATAAACATCTGTTTACAACCTTAACAATGTCTAAAGTTATTTTGTCACTTTCATATCTTTAAACCAGATTCCATGCCCCAGACTAAACTAAATGTAATAACCTTAGCAAGGAACCAGTTGGAACCAGTCAGCAAGCATTGTTTATATAACTTTTAAAGGTCAGCATAGCAATGTAAATAACAAAAATGAAATTATCACCAACAAAAAACACCATGTAGGACAACATGCATTGCCAGTACAGAAAAGATATGTGTAGATGCACCTGCTACACTCTGCTAAGGCTAAAATTTAGAATTTGGTCTGATGATATAATGGTACTTGTCAGTCTTCATGGACCCAAAAGTTCATTTCGTAGGAACTTGTCCAAATTTCATTGGAAAGTTCATCTCTCTCACAAACCATAACTTAAATGTTGTTGTTTTTAAGGTTATTTGTCTGTCATCACTGCAAAAGTTTATCTCTGTATAAACTGTCATAGACATTTGTTGCCTGTCCAATCTTCATCAGTTTCTCTCTCACACAATGATATAAATGTTAGTTCAACACTTTTCTAAGGTTACAAGGAGGCTGATTATTCAATGGTATTTGTCTGTCATCACAGCAAAAGTTTATCCCTGTATAAACTGTCACAGACATAGTTCCCTGTCCAATTTTCATTGGACAGTTTCTCTCTCACACAATGATATACCGTATTCACTCGTGTAATCGCCGCACTTTTTTACCCGATTTTATCATTAAGGAGTTGAGGGTGCGGCCATTCTATAGGTGTAAGGCCTTGGGACATTTTTTCTAGAACGATTCTGCCGATTTTTGGGACGCCATGCGTCCAGATGAGCTCTCTAAGTAGGAGGTTGACGGACGATATGAACGAGATAGCGCCGTTCTATGCTTTTGTCTAACCAATGTGAACATATTCCATAATTTATAAATGACTTCCTAGTTTTATCTCTTGTTTCATATTTCTGAATGTTTGCATCATCAAACAATTTCACCCAGCTGTCATGTGCACACTACCATGCTGATCAAAGGATTTCATAGTAGAGCCGATAAAACAACACAGCTTTGATACGAGGCGACAATCTCTTTGACGAGGTGAAAAATGAACAGGAGCGTCGACCAGTCATGCTGTCTCAACAAAAAGGTTAACTGGTAAACAGTGACTGTATTTTTGACACGTTGCGAATGTATTTAGTCTCAGTCGCACTGCTATCCTGTAGCTCGTGGCGGCATGAAATTAATTTCTTTGATCTACGTCACCAAGTCTGGTATGACAGTACACGATATATCGGGGAACAGTGCACTGTCCTTGTGTACATTCCACCAATCAATAATTTCATGGAGAAATGTAATCGGCAGCTGCTTATAAAAACACATCGTTCACTCCCTCACTGTCAAACTGCTCCGATCGATATCACCTTGACAACAGCTTATCTCAGAGTCAGTCACTTGACCTGTGTAATGAGGCAAGTCTACACAGAAACGCCAAGTAAATTACAGCTTGGTGTATTTAGCAAACTGAAGTTGAAAGTTTGTTTAAGTGTTTACTGACGGATAATAGGCTGTGTTTCATGCAGAACAAAGGGAAATGTATGTGAGACAGTTAATCGTTGACCGACAGTATTGACGATATAGCGGAGCTCCGCTGTATAAACTGTGCGGCCTTCATATTTTTTTCTTCAAATTTTGCGGTCATTTTGGGGGTGCGGCCATTACATTGAATTAAGATTTTTTCTTCAAATTTTGCGGTCATTTTGGGGGTGCGGCCATTACACGGGTGCGACCATTACACGAGTGAATACGGTAAATGTTAGTTCAACACTTTTCTAAGGTTACAAGGAGGCTGATTATTCAATGGTATTTGTCTGTCATCACTGCAAAAGCTCGTCTCCATATGAACTATGACAAAAATTGTTGCTTGTCCAATATTCACTGGAAAATTCACATCACACACTATATTTGACTTAAACGATTGTTCAACATCTTTTTAAGGTTACAATCCAGTCTGACTGTCTGTCATCACTTCAGAAGTTCATCTCTGAACAACAATGTCAGAAATTGTTGTTGGCTCAAATTTAATTGAAAAGTTCATCTAAATCACTCTATGGCATAAATGTTTGTTCAACACATTTTCAAAGATCACAATCTGGGTTGATGATATGATGGTATTTGAATCTACAAGAAAAGACCATTAAGCCTTCAGCTAAAATAGTTGTGTGAACATTTTACCAAATGCTATATTACACCTAAGTCTTATGATTGAAGGGTATATTTTTCATCTCTAGAAATGTCTGTTTCTATATGATTTTTAAATATTGCTGCTTGGCCAAATCTTACAGAATTTTTTTTATTTATTTTGCACTATGACTAAACAATATGTTTAGCACTTTTTTCTTGAAGGTGTTATCTGGCATTTTTTCTCAAATAACCAATCACTGTACGTCCAGTTGACTACTATTTTTGAGTGTTTACAGCATTGCTAATTTCCTATAAAAGTATGACCAGAGTTACTCCTCTTGATAGTAACTTACAGTTTTTTTCTTGGACATATTCATATTTTTGAAGATGAAGGCATGAAATGCCAAAGAAAAAAGTAAAAGGTCTGATTTTTTAAACTTTTTTTTTCTATTTTTGAAAGTCCATTACATTTTTATATCACATGATAATAATAAAATTTGATATTATTCAGAATCCATATTCAATTATCCTCCTAATGATATATATTTTTACATATCCAAAATTATAAGCGATTTAGTGACGTATGGCATTTATTTAGGAAATTTACAGAAAATTCTTCAGTATGGGGAGCGGAAAATGGCTAAGCAACAAAAAGGTTAAAAGAAAATTGGGTAAAATCTGAGAGCCTCAAGTAAACTGGAGAAACCTCCCCCCTCCTCTGGACATGCGCTCCCATTTGAGTGGTTACCTAAAACTTATATTGGGGAATAACCATAACTATTCAGTTTATCAGACATCTCTTAAGTGAAGCACACAGAGAAGATCCATCATTTGCCAAGGGACATCCAGAAGAGAAATGGAAAATGGACCTGGAAAATGGTCCTGACAGCTTGGAACGTTGCCAAAGGCTTAGAATCTGTGAATGCTACCATTTACCAAGCAGGGGTTACAAAACTTTGGTGTCAATTTTCAACCAGAAGTTTCATATTATATATAAAGTTAGATCATTCTCGAGCATTTGATTTGTAAGATTATAATAAACAAGATTGATCAAGCCCAAGATAGACTTGGAATCTTGGGGACTGATTTCCTTGCAACACAGGCCTAAAGTGTGTATAATACAGCCTCAGTCTGAGTTAGTGAAACGGGCCATAAAGGGAATCATTCAAGAAAAGCTCAAATTTACATCAAATGTGTTCAAAAGAGATTGAAGAAAATGATCTTAAAATTATTTGTATGAAATATCTATAGAGGATGTGACAGCAGCCTAAAAGCAACCTCATTGACAATAAAAAAACAAATGAAAAAACCAATGTGTGGTTATATTAATTTATTCTAAACATCATGTTTTCACTTGGTAAAAGGTGGAGAGTTATATTTACCCCTAACATTGGTTTGCCAGAATGTCTAGCTGTTTCCAAAAGGGACTTGTTTTAAAAGAATCACTGCTTTTCGAAAATTAACAAATGCTATTAAAATTTTGTTGCTTTTTGTTTGTTTTTTTCTTGAAATTCATACACACAAAGATTTAAATCATTGGAAGTATATTTTCTTTATGATATTTCATTAAAGGGAATAATTATAGTTTTGACAAAGCTTTAAATTTTTTTGCCCAAAGTGATTTAATTTAATCTTAAATGAAAGGGCTCCAAATTTTCATAAAATACATACAAAACACTATATTAGTTAAGATTTCATATTTGTCTCATTAACACATAAATTGATTTTGCACAATTTAGGGATTTCATTTGTCTAGGTGTATTTAGTTGATATTTAATTCCAGTTAGTCACTTACTCTGATAGTAATTTAAGACAAGGACTAAACCGTACGGTCATCGCAAGAATGTTTGAGCCATAAAACATTTAAAAAGTAGCCTTAAAGGAATTAAACTTGAATTAAAAAAGATGTATTATATCACAATTGTTTAAAGTAGAAAATATCCAAAAATTGAAATTAACCATACATGTTCACAGGATTGTAAAAATGTTGCACTTACTAATCAATTTTCACACATTTGATTACAGCCTTCTTGTAGGATGAGGTCATATGACGGGAAACCTTTTCTTTAAGAGGATAACAAAAAAAATTATACACATATTTTTTCTTTTCCTCTTAATTTACTAAATGCCAGCCATTAATAATATCAAGTGGCTATTGAAAAAAAATACAAGTATATTGTATGTACTAGTTTATCGTTTTCATGTCAGAGTTGATTGTTTTTTGTAATTAAAACAGTAAAGTAAATGTTGATGTTTAATGTATTTTTGTATGACTGAAAAGCTGAATAGTTAGTGACATGCAATCAAAGTTCATTATAGCGATGTCCAGATAGGTTGGTGAGGGAAGACCCCAGACATATGTATAGGAAGAACCATAGAAACACCACAAATCACTGAAAGACCTTCCCCGGTAAGTCCCTTGCCGTGACTTGGACTCAAACCCACCTAATGTGTGGCGAGCAGTCAGAGAAAATCTGGGATGTTACAGCTACGTCTAGGGTGCCCCTCCTCTGAGTGATCAGCCTCTTGCTAGAACCATGAGACATGGTCAGTAAGTTCCCAACATGAAGGGTTACCATGAGAATTATGGGAAATATGTGACAACTTGAACTCAGATTTATTCCACTTCTCTGGAGCATGTAAATACTTGTTATAATGGAAACACTAACCTGAAAAGGGCTGTGTCACTTATTCTGGCAACATCATTTCATGTAAACTTCACCAAGTTCAGTTTCCACAGTAACACTTTCAAATTTTAGCTGAAATGGTTATCTCCACAACCTTCAGTTTCCACAGCAAGACTTTAAAATATTAACAATCAAAATTATTCACACACATCTTTAAATATAAACATCCACAGCACATTATTCTTCAGTAATATACAATAGAGGAATAAACAAATGAACAGAAAAAGTCTGTACTTCTAATAACAGTTTTTCTTTTTCTTTTTATCAATGAAATATTGTTGCAATTTATATATTTCAGATATTTTGCTAATATGAAATCTTCTTTTCTTTGTTTCTTTCCTTTATATGTTCATATAATAATTATATGTCATAATTTACTCTCTTTACTTATATTTGCATCAATGCAGCTCTATACTCATAATTTTTGTATTTTTCAAATTCAGATATAACAGTAAAAATCAAAATTATATAAACTTCTTCAAGATTTGCAAACTAAGATTCAGTTTAGTATGTACCTTTCAAAACCTCTAAGTGCACATAGACTTATTTACAAGTTGCAAATTAAGATATAATTTCCTGTATACCAGTGCTTGTTAAAATTAATACATTATCTGTTTAGCTCAAATCATCTTCATTAAGATTTGCATACTAAGACTAAATTTCAAATTTAATTGTTAAAACACCTTATGCTGTGTACCCCCAAAACCATCAAGTACAGTAAAACAAATCTCTCAAACACTCAGTCTTTCCAGCAGCTGTTAGAAATACCTGGCAATCTGTAATTGTCAGCACTATAAAACAACTGAGGTACCGTACACACCCAAGTGAAGTACACACCTTTCTTACTATGCTACAATGGTACCATATATCCCCATAGGAGGTACATATCTTACTAGGATACTAAGGTACCATACATGCCAATGTGTGGTATAAATTACACCACATCTGTGACAATGCACAAGTAAAACTGCTTTTTACACATTTTTACATGTCAAGATAATAGAGGGTGGAATGAACGACTAGCACCAGAGGGTGGAATGAACGACCAGCACCGGTGTTTTTGAAACAAACTTAATATCGACTAGTTTTCAATTTTAGACGGGTCTTCATCAGGATGCCTTTTACATGTAATAAAATCAACAGCAAAATAGTTGCTAATGCTGCCTGTAAAAGATCCAAGTTTAAAACCATTATCAAAAGATATTGCTTGAATTCCCAAAACTCAAAGCAATGAAAATATAAAGTATATATTTTAAATGCATAAAGTCCTACCTTCAGCAAATCTAACTTGTTCAGATATAATTCAAAAGAATTGTCTCAGTTCTCATTAATATTTACTTGTACAATTGTAGACATGTAAACTTCTGTCTTGTTCTATATCAAATTCTCATTTCTGAGATATGTTGCACTATTCTAAACAAAAATAAGATAGCATAAATACCTACTGTCCCAAGTCTGGGACTACCCCATGTTTGCATTTGTTTGAAGAAGAGATAAATTTTGGCAAAATTCAAGAAACTGAAAATTTAACCTCAATAATTTATATTTCTTTAAGAGTTTGGTGATACCAGAAAAATGGTTAAAAAACACACACACACAAAAACAATGAAGAATCATGAAAATTTATTGTTTGGGCTGACACTGTATCTGATACAACATTTTGTTATCTTGTCTTCTGCCTAAATATCACATACCACAACAGACTATTATCAACAAAAGATGCTCCAACCTGTTTTGATTTTATCAATTTTACAAATCTTGACACTCAAACAAAGTCCATGATGGCAAGGAAGAAAAAATACATTAACTTCTATTCAAAGAATATCAAATTTCTTGACCAACTTTTGAATATTTCTAATGCACTGAAAATCCCAATCAACTTCAAAATGTTTTATTGGCCTTCTTATTTCAGGTGTTAACATTACAAACATGTAAACGGTAATTACAGAGTGAAATTAAAATTTGGGATTCCATTCCAAATTGCATTCCATTCTACAAATACCTCGTTCTGGTGAAGCCACATCTATTTAATGACAAAATGTATACATCTTGACTACTGTTTTTTTTAAGTAACAAAACAAACTTCTTACTGCAATTTTAATTAATGGAAATTTTTTGCTGCTTATTGATGTCATACATCTATGAAAAAGGTAAACAAAACACCCCACCTGTCATTACAAACCATGCATCTCCTATTAGAGCTGTGCTGCATTTTTAAAAAAATAATCCTTATAATACTATATATAATAACAATCAATGATCAAGTGAGTGATTGGCCACAGACATAACCAATTACTAATCCAAATTAAATTCATGCCATTTTGGAATAAAACAAAATCTAAATCTACTTGTAATAATCCTAACCACAAGAGATAAGCAATTCATATGTGATAATGATTACCATAATTATCAGAAAAAGATAATAAAACATCAATTTATCCTTATTCACCAAAATCCATCTATTCCATCTTATACACAACAGCAACTACTACAGGACTTTAAGAAAACAATAGAGTGACTAGCCAATCATAATCCTAATCACTGAGACTGAACTTAGTAGTCAAAGTTTCTTACTCAACAAAATCCATCAATATTCAATCTTTACCCCACATAAAGTGTTCTATGGGCAATAACTTGTCAACAATAATCAAAGTCTGATCCAAAAGTAGCCAAATTTCTTAATGTAATGAAGTCCATCTTACATCCACTTGTAGACACTTAAAGCTACCCTGACTATACAAGAGTAGGATAGGCAACTATACGGTTAAACACAGAACACTCAATTCCAGATAATAAAACAACCAAATTTTCCAATTTTACAATTCTATCAATATTTGTCTATTTTATCCACTTGGTCACAAACTAAACCATCCTCACCTCTCTTGGACTACTATTGTAAGATAGGGCAAATGTCTGGCACATCTGTCTTAACTCTTAACCTGCCACATTTGTGAATAATCCAGTCCAAAATTGTTTTATATTAGCTGACAACTTCAAGCAAATAATAACAAGAAATATTTTTTAGTCTAAGTAAAGATCCTCATCAAGTAACTCCCAAAGGAAGCAGGCCGATCTAGATCTACCATATTTGCTGAAGCCTAAACAATATGTTCTCAGCAGGCTAAGAGCTAGCCAAGACTTACACCACACCACTATTACTATAAATTGTACCTTGCTTAGACAGTCAGAAACTCAGGTTTTTCTTGCCTCACTTTTCCCAAGGATTCCCCAAAGAATTTGTTTTTTCTTCTTCATTGGTAATCATTAACACTGGCAGCATGGACTGAGGTTTCCTCTCTCTAATACAATCCTAGTAGCAGTGACAAACACTGGCAGTACAAATAGGGTTGGTTTTGTGTTTCTTTTGTGTGCAATATATTTCCTATTTGTTTCTTTTGTTCATACTGCAACCCATGTACCAGGTGACTGTTATTGCAACACTCCAACTCTAATTGCATCATTGAAAGGTTTAAAATGTACTACAAACTAACAAAAAGTAAAACAGCTTGCACATTCTCTCCCTAAGACCCAGCTAGACCATTTCATATAGTCTTAACAGTTCCACAACATTAATAAGAACACTTTCAAGAAAAAATACTCTAAAAACATTGTTCTTCAAATAAAACATAATGAAAACTCATTTTATTTTTGCTATCTTCTTTCACCTCAACCAATACTACATCTTTCTCAAATCCCTAATTAATTTCTGAATGCATGTTTTCGTTTACTGGAACAACGTGATGTCTTAAACTATGATATTTCACTCTTGATTCAAAGGAAAAACTGGGAAACATGCAATATAAAGAAATATAAACGTATTTCAATTGACAAAATTAAGAAACAATTATCTTTGTAATAATTTCTAAATGCACCATCTCTGTCCTAATGTCAATTAAGGGTCTAAATGTGCACTCATGCTCAATGCCAATTTCTAAATGCCGATTTTTAATCTTTGTTCTAGTCATGTCATTACAACATCTTGGTAAAAATTTTTGGTAACAAATGTGTAGTTTTCTTTGATATTTTGAATCTGGTCTTTACTGGAAGCAAATGTTTTGAAAACAATCATTATTGCAGTGATCTGAATTAAGTTAATATTGAAACACATCTTTATTACAACCTGGGGAAAATGATAAAAAAAGAATAAGATTCCATTTTTGGATCTGCAATGGTAGAACTTCATTGGCTGAATGTCATCAGTTCACATAATTCTAGTTCAATGACTTCTAGTTCAGTTAATTCAATTTCAATTCATTCTAGTTTGATTAATTCAAGTTCAATTGCTTTGTGCTCAAACAATCTAAGTTAAATAAATTCTAGTTCAATTAATTATTGTTCAACTAAATCTAGTTCAATTAATTGTTCACATTATGTCCATGACACTTCCTTGCACCAAGATTAACAAAACCAACAAGATGTATCCACCTTTATTAATGTTGACTTACTCAGAGAAGGGCATCGTCTGTTCTAACGCTAAAATAAACAATTTGAACACTCACTTGATTTTATTTATCAATGTCCTGCCAAGAAAAAAAGACATCATCTTGCCAAGAAAAACAGACAAGAAAATGAGCACCCATTCAATTTCAGACTGACTTTCATCAGTTCATTAATGGATATGTAGTGTGGTAAGTGTATTTCAGGCACCTTGCTATGACAGATCCACTTTAAACAACCAAGTGGTTTAGTTGCCTTTTTTTAACAATATATTTGTTAACAACCACAACTGTTGCTATATGGTAATAAAATTATGCCTAGGTAACAGGCAGTATCGACCGAGTTAACTTCAAATTGTGTAGATCCTGGTCACAGAGCTACCAGCTGAATCTGACTCCCTGGATCTGCAATATTTGCTTGAGCTGGAATTTATTTGATTAGATTGTGCTCTTAGCAGGCTAAGGGTTAACAAAACTGCTACCAATTTCTCTTGACCTGCTGAGCAAAATGTTCCGATGATCTGGTTTAATAAAAAAAAGTAAAAATTCTGATTAGTCTACTTCCAAAAGAATCTGTAATATTTTACATCACTGCTTCAGTAATAGGATTATTTAGTTATCTTTTCATCTTAATGTTGCTGCTCGCAAATAATTAAATTGAACAAATATGGGTAACCATCAAGGGTAGCATATGTAAACGTGCAAATGTTGTTGGTTAATAAGAGAAAAAGAACACAAAATAGAAAGATTTAGTCATATCTAGCAGGTATAGGGGTTTTAATTCTAAGGAAAGACAAGGCCAACATGGCTTATTTGTACCTGTTGACTGGTGTAGGAGTGTGGTAGAGAAATATGATATGCCTGGCTGCCAGATGGGCCTTTCATGGCTTTCTGCAGTAGGAAGATTGGAATGTAAGCAAAACTGATAAACAATATTCACAGAGGTGTGCTGCCTCTGTTGAAGCTTAAGATGTAAATGCACCCGTTGTTGTTACTGCAACCGTTGTTACTGCAACAGGGGTTGTAACTGTAACCACTGTTACTGCATCTGTTGTTGTTACTGTAACAGCTGTTACTGCACCCACTGTTACTGCACCCATGGTTACTGCAGCAGTGTTTGTTACTGCAACAGTTGTTACTACACCCATTGTTACTGCACCCATGGTTACTGCAGCAGTGTTTGTTACTGCAACAGTTGTTACTGCAATAGTTGTTACTGCAGTAGTTGTTACTGCAATGGTTGTTGTTACAGCAACATGTGTTGTTACTTAAAAGTTGTTGCTACTGCAACAGTTATTATTACTGCAGCAGTTGTTGTTAAGCATCAGGTGTTGTTACTACAACAGTTGTTGTTACTGCAACTGATGTTGTTAATGCAAAAGGTGGTGTTGCTGTTACATTTGTTGTTACTGCAAAAGCTGTTCTGCAAGAGTTATTGTTACTGCAAGAGTTGTACACAGACCTGCAACTGTTGTTACAGCAACAGTTGTTGCTACAGGCAACAGGTTTTGTTACTGCAACAGTTGTTGTACTGGCAGAAGTTGTTCTTACAGCAAGTTTTGTTACTATAACATTTGTTGTTACTGCTAATAATATGATTTCTGCTGATACTAGGGCTGTTATTGCTTTTAATGTTTGTGTGCTTTAATATTTGGATTTACTGCTGATACTATTGTTGCTGCTTTTAATGCCATATTATTATGATTATGCATATTGAGCTTATTTACTATCATCTTAATTTGATGATCTTCAACATCTGCTGCTGTAGTTTCTGTTTTCCCAAGATTGTTGTTTTTACTGCTGTTGCTTCTACAAGCACTACCTATTTTGCTTAACTGCTGCTAACTCTGTTGTTATTCTTACACCCAAAGTGCTATTGCTGCCACCACTGTCAATGCTGCTGCTGCTGCTGCTGCTGCTGCTGCTGGTGCCACTGTTAATATGGCTGCTGCAGTCAAAAGAAACCTACCTTGATGATGCAATGTGAGAAAGGCAAGACTTTACACACATAATACACAGAACATTGTAGACTAATGTTCTTTCATTGTTCATTCCTCTGCTTACATTAAGTCCACTAAGCATGAACTAAACAGGCTTACCAACCAGTGTAGAGCCCGATCAGCCAGCACTAGTAGCTGCTGAATCTTTAGCAATAGGTCTATGCACATTTGCATACATTAGGAACCTGAGTAACACTTAGTACGGGTTCTTTACAAAATATAGCCTGATAATGGCTTTCAATGCCGGCATCAGCATGGAAGGTCTAAGAAGAAAACCAGGCACCAAAAATCTTTTACAAGGTTGCTGTTTTTTGTCCGATTACCTACTTTTCCCTGCCACGATGACTGATTTTGTACAACCTTGATTGTTGAGTTGCTGAATTGGTTTCTTTCTTTTTTCAGTGACCTATCCTTGACTGTATGCAAAAGCGGCAGCAGAATTTAATTTTAGACTGCCTTAATGCTTTGGCTATAATAAGGAAATATGTGGCGTTATTTAAGCCTAAAATTGCTACTTTTGTACATAACACATTATTTTCTTTAGTTGTTACTCTTTATGTGCTTCCCAAAATTAGAAACAATAAAAAACTTTGTGTCATTAACCTTGTAATGATAATTCATGTGTAGCATCAATGAGTTGTCTGCCCATGTTGCCCAATAAGCCACAGGTAATTCACCTTTACAAAATGTCTCATCAACATGTCAATAAGAGAAGACATATTTGTTACTAATCATCATCACACTCAGGTTTTTAGAAAACAATTGGTTTTCCTTGGCAGAAGAGTAGTCACAAAAGTACAAAAGTTATTTCTCTTGTATGCAGCTTCAGCTTTTAGCCTTCTATTTGCATATTTATAAGGCTAAGGCAAATAGTGCAGATCCTGATCAGACAAACCCCTTATCTGGAACTATACTATTTGCTGCTCAGTATCTGTTGATAAGAATATCAACCCTAAAATGTAACATTTAATAATAAAGCAAAAAATCCTGAGATTTTAGCATAAATTTTTAATAAAATGTAGTAAGCTAACAGTTAAATTTTTTCCAGATCAGCAATATTTCTCAAACAGTGCATATAAAAGTATTGAGAAGGTTATGGAGCATTTTGTTTTAAAATAGTGGGGGGCACTAGTTCAAGGGTAGGCAGTACGGCAAATTCAAGAGAAAGGAAAAAAATATTTACTGCATATTATCATTCCATACATTTGCAAAACTACAGGAGTCCAAAGCATTTTAATGGAGTTTGTTCAATTAACAAAACTTCAATGTCCATCAGCTTAAAAATTAAACCATTACCTGCCTTTGGGACACAGCTAAATTTTTGTAAATTGTTACATTGTTGTCGTTAGTAATAACAAAAGGTAAGAGATATTATCAAGTGAAGCAGGCAAGCAGTTGAAAAGAGAAAGATAGGGCACAAACTTCCAACACATCATGCAAGCAAATTCCAGATAGCTTGCCCTCGTGAGTAACAAGTATTAATAATCCCTTGCTACCTCCTGTTTCTATCCTAAGATAATAACAAGCTAGCACTTCCAGGTAATTCCCCTATTGTTCCTCCAGGAAACTGCTGCATTTACGTCATACAGCTAACAGCTATAATTGTGTCCAGCTTTCTTCGAGAAAGTGTTTGCCAGGCAACTTTTTTAAAGCTTTTATGTACTGTGTGGTTTTTGTAGACAGAATGCGGTTTATTGAATAAAAGCCAGTTGGCATGTTAATATCTTAGACATTTTCACAACTTCAGAGTGTGTTGTTTAAGATAATGAAACTTATTTCCAAGAATTTATTCAAGGTAAGTTTTTACTCTTTTTTTTCTAGAGGGAAGGTAGAACTAAAGCTATCTCAGTGAAGCCAGCTTCAATCAAACCATGGTAATATGACTTAATGATACGGACACAGATGATATTTTTATTACATTTCCTGATAGCATCACTTGCTGGACTCAAAATGCTCAGCCTAATTAGGACAACAGCGTTAAAATAGAGCTGCTGTGTAGCCAAAGGTCTGGGCACTATTTTATGTAAGAAGATGACCTGAAGAAAATGATGAACTTTAACCCAAGCAACATGCAAGGGAGCATCAGTGGTCAAGTGGTAGTCACTGATAATAAATATATACTTCCAGTGACTGCTGAGCTGCTCATCACAGGGGCTTGAGTCCCAGACACTGTGAAGGACCAAACGTGGAAAAATCTTCTAGCTGACCTGTAGTGTGCTGGTGGTTCTACCCAGATATTTTTCTTTGATTTTCCTCCATTTAAATAGCTGGGTGTCACTATAATTGTGTTGCTGCAGTATATATTTCAAAATCAAAACAAATTTACAAAAAAGACTAAGAGCAGCAAGAGTGAGCAAGGGAGACCACTGTGACTAACCTACACCAAAAGCAAGAACATTCACCTCAGCTGCTACACCACGAACATAATGCCAACTGACACATTTCTCATCACAATCCTGACACTTTACCAACCAGTTGTGTAACTACCCTTATATTTGTTTGAGTGTTAGCAAGGGAGCTATACCACTGGCATTTTTTTACGACTTTGGTATGTCGCGGCCCAGGTTTGAACACGGGGCCTCTTGTACCTGGAGCGGCCACACTACCGATTGCGTTACCAGGTCCAGTGTCTGTTAATGTTTAAAAATGAAACAAGTTCTTTTAATTAATCCCACTTATCTATCCACTTCCTGGGTAGAACCAGTCCATAGGTAATAATCACCTGTGGCAATGTTTAGTAACCAGTCTATCTGAAAGACAAAAATCAATAAGCAGGTCTAGAAAATGAACCTGGAACCATTGTCTTAACCACTACACCACTAATGCTACTCAAATCTTACATTAAATTTATGTTAGCTACCTTAAGAACTGACATTTAATGTTGTCTCACACATTAAAAAGACTTATTCTAAAAAATGTTGTTTAAATGCCCACATTTTACGCTAGTATTTGCTCTCAAACTGTAACAGAATTAGGACGAAATAATGGTCGAGGATTTTACCCCAAGTACAGAGGTGGCTTAATCTTAAGCAGATATGGATTAAAGAAATAATGCTCAAATCTATTAATCTGCAAACAGCCTGCCAGAAAGGGTTATTATATCCTTTGATCACCATGCCTCAGATAGTCCAGTAAGTTTAAAGGCTAAGGAATGTTATTCGATCTTTATTAATTTTATGGCAATATTAAGAAGGATTATTTAACCATTTACAAAGTTAAAAGTACTTAATGGAATGTGCTTCATTTGCTTATCTTGGTATATATTACAAAACTTTAAAAATGTTTACAAAACTTTAAAAATGTAATAAAAATAACTTTTTCTTTCCATTTTTTTTTTATTTATATCTTTTTTGCAAATCTAAAAATGAAATCAGACTATTTAGTCAGTAACTTAACTTTGATACTGACCTAGTCCCAAGGTTATATATACAACAAACTAAAAAAAATCGCACAATAAACATTGGGTTTCCTATTGGAGACAGCCTTATCGCAATGTCACGATACTTAAAAACCTTTGTTCAGCCCTACAAGATGAGATATAAAGATAAAAAAGAACACAATGTTCAGTAAATACAATTAGGCCATGAGGTTAGAAGCAATTAAGATTACAATACATTGCTTTTAATTTATTGGTGTGTTGGGTTTCATCCCAGATATTTGTCTATTATCATTAATACATGCCTTTAGCTAATAAAGGCAAGAACAGTGTCAGTTCAATGTGTATGTACAATCGGGCAAACCTTGTTTTCTACAACATTTCAGACAAGAATCAAATTATTTAAACAAAACTGGTCAATATTTCAATAGACTTTAAAGAAAAAATACATGCAATTCACAGCTTGTATAAGCACAGCCTTTGCCAGAAAACGAGTTGGCACAAATAGTTGTCTTACAAATGAATGAATGCTTGTTTGGTCTCTCTACCAAGTATGTCAGTGCTGACAATGCAACTAAGACTGAATTTAGGTCAAACATTGCCTAAACCTAGTGGCATGATAATTTCTGTTCTAAAGAGTATTCTGTGAAGTTGGGATTGCTGGTGTGCTAGTTTTTTACTGCCATGCAAAATAAATATGTAAAAAAGGGAACAAGAGATTTTTTGTAAAGGTTTCCATTGCTACAAAAAGCAAAATATGAGCACTCTACTGAAAGCATGTTTCACTTTTCTCAATTCCTGAATTTGAAAAGGAAAACTTTGAGTAAAAAAGGGGCATAACTTAAATTATTTTATAGTTACCTGTCCTTTCAAAATATGTTCCTCATTTGAAACTGAACATTGTACTCCAAGTTTCAAGTGAATATCTTTGATGTTTTTTTTGAGAAAATGACCGTATTTTAATGTTTACTAATGTCTACGCATGACAATAACACTTGTCTTTAATAGCTGGATCTTACAAAACATTTAGAACCTGTAAATAATAAAGAACTTCCAGTCCCATGCTAACGGCCAATAAAAGCATTTCCAAATGGCTTGCAATGTTTTGACAACTTTTATAAGATAACTTAATTATTAATATTTATAGTTCCTAATTAATTCTCGCATGTTTCATTTAATTCAGTTAGATATGATGCAAGTCAGATGAAAAAAATACACGTAATTCAGGCGTGTATCTAGGTCGGTTTTTTTTTTACACACAATTACAAGGGAAATAACCTTTGTAGTAATACTTTTGAATATGTTAAGTTCTTTTCTAAAGAATGACCCGTAACATGCAGACATGCAAGAAAATTAATGCAAAATATAAAAATTTAAATCCTGACGTGTATACATTTAATCATTTAAAACCTTTTCTACTTCATTGGTGGAGAAATAAGATAGAATAAATAATAACATAGAAACTACAGAAATAAAATATATCATTCCTAACCTGGTTTAGGCATCGACTTTCGTAGTGTTTTTGGTACTATCAGATTTTTGATTTTCCGAACAGAGGTTTCACATGTGCGTAAAGTCATAATGGCAGAAACGCGCCTGACATAAATAACAAGAAAAGATTATTTAATGTTTTGAAAAGTTTGAATGTCACGGATTGACAAAATGCTTCTTATTTACTTTTTCAGAACTAAAATATTAAACAAAGATAGGTTCAATAAATAGAAACTCACTGTTTCAGAAACAACAACAACAAATATAATATCAAATAAATAATATGTCAGCTGCCAAAAAAAATTAATAAGACAAACTCATAAAACTGTCAAACCTGATAAAGATTGAAGTAAAGCACAGAAAACTGATCATAACTGCCAACTCAAATTACCTTATGTAACAGTAGACATGTTTGTAATAAAAAAAAAATGCAATTTAATTTAAGCCTTTTTTAATCCTCATGCTAATAAAGAGGTTGGATACCAAGTACTGTAGAGCAGATAAGAGTCTTTACATAGCTGACAATCCTTCTATTTTATTGATCCAACATAACTGAATAATTTCTAATCTAAAATAATATGATAAACAATTCTGGTCAAAAGCAAAGGTTCAATATATGGGTGATAAGCTTCATGCATAATTGTTTTTCAACATTTAATAGCTGGGTGAGTAAGATCAATAGAGTTGAGTTAAAAAGATGATTAACAATCTGTGAAATAAATATACACTCAATGTATTAATGTTTTAGAGCTGCCTTCTTGTGAAATCAAGCCATGACCAAAAAATATTGTTTATACATCTTGTTTTAATCTTGTGTGTGTAATCTGGTCTTCTCGATAAAAATTACCTGATCTTGTTCGACATTTTAGAATAGCTTTCAGTGGACTCTTAATGCTAAACCTGGCTAGAACAAATTTATCAGATTTGAGCAAATAGTGTAGATCAGATCACTGAGCTCTCGCTGCGAAAAGATGTTCCTTGAAATATAAATCTAGAAATTCAGAAGCAAAAGTATAGTTGGTGAATAATTATGTTTAGGTATTTTGCAAGGACATGTAGTTGTAAACAGATAACTAAGAAGAGTAATTATGTGTTACAAAGGTTAAAATTGTGTGTATATTTTATTGCCCTCTCATGCCACCATACAGACCTTGAGTACAATCAAACTAAAAGTGCATAATGAGTATATACTGATCAGACAGGTTCTGTTGAATAGGGGAAGGTGTAAAAAGCTATTGACCAGACTTATTGATGAAGGTTTGTAAAAGCTTTATTCAAACTATTCAAATTGACAGATAATACATAGGGCAAACCAAGGGCGTGTTGACCTTGGGAGGGACAGAATGTTGGTTATGTAGGAGGAGCTAACCTCTGACGTAAACAGAGTAATCTAATAAATCTTATTAAAAATAAGTATTACTATCAATGTTAGGACTTATCAGGCTTTTTTTTCAAATTTCCAATTAAAGGTAGACCAATCAAGTTATTTTCTGGCTCTGCCAGTATACAAGGTGCACTTATTCATTTCTCTCAGGCTCCTTCACACCTATGTTTATATTATCAGGTTCCATATCTAAGGTAAATATAAGGTGCATGGGACTAAGCATCAGCTATTTAAGCTGCCAACTCATAATCCATCAAACCCATTACACATTTGTTGATTCTTAGTTTGTAGAATGAGGTTTTCTAGCTGCCCATCAGAGTCAGTGGTTTTATCTAGATATGTTTAATGTTCTAAACATAATAGCTAAAAGAAATATATTTCATGAAAGTTTTCATCCTGGTTTGGAGTTCTCTGTTGCACTGTGGGGTTGAGTGGATGTTTGACTGTTTTGTTTTCATTTTTAAAGTCTATCACAGCAACACAGTTAATGTCATATAGCAATGTCAAGTTGTTTTTGGTGTTGGAAAAACAAAAAAAATGTCTCGGTAGAACCACTGGCTCACTGACCGGATCTGTTGATAATATCTATTTACAAGATTTACTCTCAACGTGACTCAAGCCTATACAGTCAGCAGCTGAAGAGTCTATGAGTGATGACTCAACTCAATCTGTCACTGGCGCCTCCTCAACCATGGCTCCCACTGATAAATCCTTATCTCAATGTCATCAGTGAACATGCATGTCTCGACAAGGTCATGCAGATTTATATGATACATGCTTCACAACAGCTGGCAATATTTCATAATAATTGCAAATCATTTATTAGCTATTCATACAAGGGGTTGACTATCAATCAATGACCGCTCAATAGATATTTTTTAACATTCATCTACTTCAAGTGTAGCCCAATCAATACTTCAATAACAGCGCAAGGTTGACAACTTACGCTGCATGCTGGCTGCGTGTCCAAAGGGACTTTGGACCCATATTGACATAACTTAATTGCTTTGGATTAAGATACCTCTTTCACAGAAATAAATGCAAATGTCAAACTATTATTTACTCTCTAATATTATTATTATTATGGAAGCAAACTCTGGTCTAGTTCATTTTAATGGACAGACATTTACCAGCATAAATTAAAATTTTAAAGGCAATTATTTTCTATCAAGAAAGTACATAATAACAAGTTCTGTACAAGCAAGATTTAGTGTAAAAATTGCAGAATGATAATTTTATATGCATATTAAGTAATAAATGAAAAAGGTATTACAAGTTACTGCTCCATATACAAACAAGAGGGCCATGATGGCCCTTAATCGCTCACCTGATGACACAGGCTTTACGTAGGCTCAAATCTGGGATTGGGATTAGCCGGCATTTTTGCCGATACTGTGCAGCGACATTTCTATCATTACAGCACAGGGGCACTTATGAAGTGCCCAGGGACTGAACCCGGCCGGTCCATTATACTGACACCGACGAGTCAGGCGTAATGCTGTCCCCGTAGCCCCGAGCGTTAGGAGGGAAGCCACTACTACCAACTTTAAAGTCTTTGGTATGACCCGGCCGGGGTTCGAACCCACGACCTCCCGATCCGCAAGCCGATGCTCTACCATCTGAGCTATTGCGGCCGGTGCTCAAATCTGGCATTAAGTAATTAAGAGTTATTTACTTTAGAAATCTTTGGTGAAGATTGGACCATTAGTGTGGCCACTGGGTTGATAACATTTTCTAGAATTTTACCAAGTTACCTACTGAATCCACATAACTCACTTCAAAACATATGTAAGATTTCATACTGGCAAACATGATGGTCAAGTTTGGTGAAGACTGGACCCCACGTGACCCAGTTACGAACTCATCCAAGATTTCATGCAGACAAACATTCTGACCAAGTTTGGTGAAGATTGGGCTATAAATGTGGCCTCTAGTGTGTTCACAAGCTTTTTCTAAGATTTGACCTAGTGACCTACTTTTTGACCCCACGTGACCCAGTTACGAACTCATCCAAGATTTCATGCAGACAAACATTCTGACCAAGTTTGGTGAAGATTGGGCTATAAATGTTGCCTCTAGTGTGTTCACAAGCTTTTTTCTAAGATTTGACCTAGTGACCTACTTTTTGACCCCACGTGACCCAGTTACGAACTCATCCATGTTTCATGCAGACAAACATTCTGACCAAGTTTGGTGAAGATTGGGCTATAAATGTGGCCTCTAGTGTGTTCACAAGCTTTTTCTAAGATTTGACCTAGTGACCTACTTTTTGACCCCACGTGACCCAGTTACGAGCTCATCCAAGATTTCATGCAGACAAACATTCTGACCAAGTTTGGTGAAGATTGGGCTATAAATGTGGTCTCTAGTGTGTTCACAAGTTTTTCTTAAAATTTGACCTCGTGACCTACTTTTTGACCCCAGATGACCCAATAATGAACTCATCCAAGATTTCATGCAGACAAACATTCTGACCAAGTTTGATGAAGATTGGATAAAAATTGTGGCCTCTAGTGTGTTCACAAGGTAAATGTTGACGACTAACGACGAACGACGGACGCCGGACGACGGACGAAGCGGTATCACAAAAGCTCCCCTTGAGCACGTTGTGCTCAGGTGAGCTAAAAATGGCATAAACATGTATAACTAATAAATTAAATGTTTAATTGTCTAGCATAATACATCTTGTTGGAAAAGCAAGTTACACACCATTTATATGTGTATGTGACTTAAAAAAAATATAAAAAAATAAAACATTAGCTAACCTCTACAATAATGTATATGAAGAAAACAGTGGTGCATTATCCATCAACTCTGTACACGCATTTCATTTATACAACGTAAGGAGAACGTTTCATTAGTTCTGTGAAATGAAAAGTTATACTTAAAGTACATGTAGATGTATTCACAAACAACTGCACATGCTTAATCATACTTCATCAATTATTACCTTTATTTCTGACCAAACAGCAGCGAAATATACCATGTTTATATCATACATAGTCTCCTGATAGACCTCATAAATAACTGCAACTATCAGTTACGTGTACCGGGACATTATTTTTCATCGGAGTTCCACGACATTTTTCATCATCCATTGCCTGTTTTGTATTAAGTGGTAATGGCATCATTTTTTATCCATGGGCTTCTTTATATGTCCTTGTGACCATCCTTACATCTTAGTCTGCTAAAAATATGATCAGGTTTCAGCAAAAAGTGTCAATCTTGATCAGCGAGCCATTCTGCAGGGAGCTGCCTGATCAGGATCTATACTATTTGCTATGTAGTGTCAAGCAATATGTCTCGTTAAAATTGCATATAGTTGGTTGAAACGTTGTCTGGTTTTGCATGGTGAAAATAAATTGAGCAAGATAAGGGCTGATGACGACGGTACAGTCCCTGAAGGATGTCAGAAGCAATGGCAGCACATCATTCAGAAATTACATCCAACTATGATTATAATAACTAGAAGGAGTTAGGGAAATGGAGATTATTAATAACATTTTATGGCATTATGTCAGCTTATCCAATCTGTGATATGACAGCCATGTGTGATTAATGGATGGTATGCTACAGTCAGCTCATTATCTCTCTGTGTATTTATACAAAGTGGATATTTATGCAAAGTAGGTATTCATGTAAAGTGGGTATTCATGCAATACAAAGTGGGTATTCATGCAAAGTGGGTATTCATACAATGCTAACTAGGGTTTATATGCAAAGTGGGTATTTATGCAAAGTGGATATTTCTGCAAAGTAGACATTTTCCAAAGGTGGATATTTATGCAAGGTGGGTATTTACACAATGTGGTATTTACCCAAAGTGGGCTTATATGCAAAGTAGGATTTACTCAAAGTGGGTATTTACACAAAGCTGGAATCGATGCAAAGTGGGTAATTACCCAAAGTAGGTATTTACTCAAAGTGGGTATTTTCACAAAGTGGGAATCTATGCAAAGTTGGTATTTACTCAATGTGGGTATTTACTCAAAGTGGGTATTGTTTCAAAGTGGGTAGTTATGCAAAGTGAGTATTTATCCAATGTGAGTATTTACACAAAGTATGTTTATAACCAAAGTGATTATTTACACAAAGTGAGTACTTTTTAAAAAAAATACAGGATCCAGATGCTCTCCCCAAATGTGTTTCAGTAGTAAGTGTTTGCAACAATCTAAGTAAAGACAGCATCAAATACAAGTACAATGCGAGAAAAAAGTTCAAAATCACAGCACCACAATAAAAGGTCTATTCTGTTAGTGTTAATAAATTCTTGTCAATAACAGTAAACAGGCCAAAGACATGTAGCCCGAAATATTTAACCAAGAAAAAATTGACTTAAAAATGGCCATTCTACAGAAACCAGGTATAACACTCTTAACAACAACTTTTTAACTCATCACATTAAGAATTGCAAAAATTAGATATACCCAAACAATATAATCCGAAACACTTCAATAAAACATAAACAAACTATTGAGGCTTTATTTCTTGCAATTGATCTTCAAATAAAATCCAAACACAGAAGGTAGATAATATTAAACTGCAAGTTTTATTCTAATTTATCTCATGCAATATTGAAAAATAATAGCTTAAGTCCTGACAACTGTCATGCTAGTCTTGCAAATTTCTGTGTCGTTGTGCATTCTGTGCTATTTATTAGGATCTCAGAATGTAATCTCAGCAATTTATTTTCAAGATTTACACCCCCCAGAGTTGCTATCAACCCAAAGTAGATCAGCAATTAACCTTAAACCAAATCACTTTTTTTTTTCTTGTAAAGTACCCGCCAAACAATTACTATTGTTGCAACTGAACCATACCCCCTAGCCTGCCAAACTCGTTAAAACCCTATACTAAACTCTATTGGTTGCAAAATGAAATGAATAGACTTATCAGCAAAAGGTGTGTGTCCAGGTAAGACAGATCCCAGCAGGAAATTGCTGACCTAGATCTGCACGACTTCCCTAATATAAGCAGACTAAGTGTTAAGCCATGAAATCGATATCTACGAGAGGTCTTAACAGCTGGAGATTCAAATTAAAATTTCCAAATGTAGAGCACGAATCCAATTTAAAACTAATGTCTGATTTTCTTAGTCTTCTGGCATGGCTTTCTTCAAGATTATCTAGTTAAGTGGATAGACATTGTATTAAAAGCCCCATTTACTTTATGGGGCAGCCTTTTCTTAATGAGGAAACTTGACAATGTGACAACTTTTGCGTACTGAAGGAGAGCTATTTAAGGTATCATTGCATTCTCAATAAATCTGACTACAATGTTAAAATATTTACCTGCTCTTCTATGATGGAATGATTTAAGAGATATATACATTTTGTAATTTGAAAACAGATATTGGCCTGAACAACAAACAAGATGGAGCTTCTGATACAACGAGAAAAATCAGACTTGTTGAAGCAACAGTTTCCATTAGTCTCAACCAATCCTAACATGGCAGGTGCTTGGTAAACACTGTGATGAGTCGACTTAGCAACAAACTATAAAGGGTTTTCAAGGAGAAATAAAAGATAAGACACAAGCAATACATCACCTCCCTTCTTGGGAGTTATATATATATATATATATATATATATATATACTTTATCCAATTATGAGTAGAAGGTTAGTACATGCAGATAAATAAATAAAGGGAAAGTACAGAGGGTGTAAAGCGCAAAAACTTACATCTGTTAAGAAGCATATGGTCCTTCATGTTGAGATTTTCTATAGATGTGGGTCGACTGGCGTCTGAATTATTATCGTCTGAGCCTGAAACAGTCAACAATTAATATATTAAATAAAAATTATTATTTACAATTTAAACTGGATCACATGCTGGACAATGTAGACAAACCTAAAAAAAAAGACAAATGATATAAAATCATTTTTTTTTTACTCATTTAACAAACAAAAGTTCTTCTTCCAAACCTGAACAAGAAAAAACTCTTGCATCATGCAATGAAAATAAACAAACAATTCCAAATTCAGAAACACAGACAACATTGTTTTAATAGCCAAATGCTTTAAACATTATTATCTTTATACAAATCATTTTATAATCTAAAATTAAAAATTCAAAATCATAATTGTGCTCTTTAAAAATTCTTTAAAAATTCTCATAAAATTTTTAAAAAATATGATAAATGCCAACATATAACAATTTGGGGGAATTTATCATGCTCAATGATCATTACATAAAATATGAACAATAAAATTAGTTAATAATCATGAATCTTGTCTTTCTCGTTTCTTTCCTTACAATGTAAAAATGAATTTATCTTGTACCAAGAGCCCAACAGACATGCAGCAATTTATGCCACAACCTTTAGACAAGATGTGTTCATACACGTTCTATTTTGGAACAATCGGTTTTGTTCCTGGAACCATAACTTCTCCTGTACCATTTGCTTGCATATATAAGAAGCTTCCTCCTATGGAATTATGTATTTACCAGACTGACAGGACTGGTGGAAAAATACTATGGGATGATTCTGACAATATGACACATTTCCAAAAGCTGGGAGGCAAAATGTACCAAGTCCCATGAATAAAATTTAAAGTTGTCTTGGTCTGGTGGCAAGCATCTTTTCTTACTCTCTAAGAGGCAAGTTGTGTGTTTTTCTTACTCTCTAAGCTACGAGGTAAGTTGTGTTCTTTTTCCTTACTCCTTAAGGCAAGTGTCTTTTCTTACTCTTTAAGGTATGAGGCCAGTGTGTGCATTTTTGTACTCTCTTAAGACATGAAGTTAGTGTTTTGGGATTTTTTTCTTTCTCATTAAGATACTGGGCAAGTGTTTTTTTTCTTATTCTCAAACATATAAGTAAACCATGTTTTTTTTTCTCTAAGATAATGTCGGATTCCATTCATGTCTTTTGTTCTGTAAATTAGGGTCCCTTGTGTGCTATAGATCAACCAACCACTGTACAGAAAATCAATACGAGAATTCTGATGGGTTGTATTGTCATTACCAAGAAGAAACAAAATATGTTAAGCCAGCCTGATCCCTTCAATTCTTTTCTTGGCCAATTTAAATCTTTTTTTTGCCTGAAATTATTTAAATAACATACAAAATGTAAATGTGTCTTTAAGAGGTTTATCACTTATTATGCTTGTCTGTGGTGTCAGGGTCGTTACTACAGTAGCTGTTTGCTTTTTATGAAAACGGAGATGGGGACTGGGGCCTTTGAGAAGGGGAAAGTTCTGCGACATGTAGTCACTAATCCATATCAATGTGACTATTATCAGCATTTTGGAGGTGATTTTTCTTTTTTTTTTTAAAAACATGGCTTAACCTGCAGGAGGACAGCATGTTAAACTCCATTCTCAGCAGAATAATTCACTTACATTCTGTGATCCAATAAAAAAGAAATGACTTAAAAACATGTTATTTACAGCTATTCATTGGGTACAATAACAAACCACTGGGCATGAAAATCATATTTTTATACAAGGAAAGTACCAGCATTAATTTAGGTAAAATAATTAATACATTTTCTAATCACAGAATTTGCACGTAATGCAATCAAAAAACATTTTTCAGCTAGCATTCTTTGATTGTACTAAAGTGAGTACAAAGAAATGTTAGAAGATAAAATTGCTGTTGTTTATAAACTTATATACTGTTTTATTTCTATTTTTATTTTAACAATAGATGGTTGTTAATTTGAAAACTAAACACAAGAAATGAATCTACATTCAGGTTGTGTGTATTCAACAGCTAGTCCCTGTTGGTTACAAACTGTGACAATTTCACAAGGCCTGTACTGAATGTTTTCTGATATTTATCCAAAGGTCACAGAAGACTGTTTCATTTTTTTAAATAAATATTAAATAGCTCTATAATGTTTTGTTATAATATCAGGTCAAAAAAATTCACATCAAAAGTAAAAAGGATAGCCAGTTTTTACTTTCTGTAAAAAAATTAAAAACCTATAAATTGAACAGTCTTTAATTGACCCGTTGTTAAGCCTGTATTTAAATATCATAGTTAAAACATTTACTTAAATTTAAAAATGACAATATTTTATTGTATTATAAATGAAGAACATCTTATTGTGTTTTACAGACAATGAGATTGCTGATCCTTTCTTGTTTCTTTAAGTCCTTAAGCATATTTAATCAAGTAATAATTTTCATGTTTATTTTAACTCTTAGCCCATGGTGTAGTGGTAGAGTCACGAATTAGCAACTCCTCTGACTGCTTTACCTCTCACTACATGGGTTTGAGTCTCTGTTGGGGCACAGGAAATAATAAGTGAATGTCTTCACATTGACCTTTGATGCGCCGGTGGTTCTACCCAGACATGTTTGTGGGGGGGTTCATATACCTACATATCTGGATGTCACTTTCATGATCATACGTCGTCCTGGCAAAGTATTTTAAAAACAAAAAACAAAATAACCGTGCCAAAACAAAGTTTTCAAGCTTGTGGCTTTACATTTGTATCATTACATTACAGTAATAAAATATTTGTCTACATTATTTACAAAATTGGCAATAGAACATTTTAGCTTGTAGGCTTAATATCTAGCTATGAAGTCTCCAAATAAATCAAAATGGGAAGAGAGAAGGTCTGTGATTTATAAACATCCTTTTTTGTACAAATAGGTATCCATGACAAGATGAACAAAATGAAAGATAGTGTAAAACTTATGACTCTTGCACCATTTAGAACTTGTTATCTTGCATTTACATATAGTTTGAAGCTCAAGCTAAATTTATAGCTCTTACATAAAGCATATGCACAATACTACATTTATAAACATAAATAAATGCAGTACAACATGTTCTCATATTCTTTGTCTAGTTAGCTGCACAAACATCAGCTAATTTTTGTTTTTCATATTCAGACCCAGAAAACCATGGCAACACAAAATTTTCAGGAAATCTCTGTCAACAGTGACATGCAATGTCATTCAAATTTCAGATGAAGGAAAGAATTGGTATGGATTTTAATATTTCTATTTTTAGATACATGTACTTTGATACATTTCGTTTTTTTGTGTGCTTTTTTTTAAAGTTTAATAAGAATTCAGACAAGGAATAAACAGCATTATATGCTCTTTACATCTATTGTTAGTTTGAACCTTACTGTTTATGTTAATGAATGCGTTCTTTAACTATTGATATATTTAGTGAACTTGTTTAATAGCCAATTTTGTATCAACTGATAAAACTTTTTTGAAAAAAAAGAAATAAATGGAAATGGGAAGGTATTTTCCCACATTAATTTTCTGCCGATACTGTGCTGAATAATAACAATAAATCTGAATAATAACAATAAATTTGTCACTAAGGTTTTCCATCATATTCTAAATGGATATTTAAACAGATTGAGCAAATCATGGCGTATACAATCATCCCACAAAATTTGTGATAAAAATCATATTAATTAAAAGAAAAAAAAAACATACCTATGCTCTGAGTTGTCACTGCCAAATACCCAAATAAGGCAATGTTTTGCAATTGTTACATATAAAACTGGTGTATTTTACACAGGTAAAATGTTGGTATTGCCTCCCTTCAAATGCAATCAAGTCAATGGAAAAGTCAGTAGTTTAACCTTGAAACATTTCCTCGACGATAAGCTCAAACCTATGATTTAGCTTTTTTTTTACTTCAAAATATTTCATTTTCAGATTTGAAATCTAGCTAATCAAAGGATCAGATTTGTATGAAATCTAGCTAATGAAATCATTAAGACTGAACTCAAACTCTGGTCTTTATATTAAAGGTTTCAGATCCAGAAAATATAACTATATGGCAGAGTTCATGTCTCCAAAATATCTTGTAATAAAAAAAAAAAATCAAGGGAAAACATCTTAAATGTGAGTTGTAAAAATGTTATTACCATGGTTATTTGAAAATTTCCCATTAAAATCTTAAGATGAAATAACATTACATTTTCAGGAATAAAATGCATAGAGTTTTATTAAAACTAATTTTACAAACAAGCATTTTTAAATTTGTTCTTTATTTTCCTAATGTTCATTATTCCTGTCATTTTGAACATAATACAGAATTTTTTGTTCTAAAATATCTGCAACATTAGTACGTACACATCACATACATAAGCATACATACAGTATAAATTATTAAAACAATAAAAAAATAAAGAGGGTACAAGTATTATTTCACCAAATAAACTATTAATTAAACTTTACATTTAAACAATAGTATTAAATATCAAATAACTAAAAAATTATTCAAATATTTTATTATAATATAAAATAATACATATAAATATAATATTGCATACAAGATAAAAGAAAATAGATTTATACATAATCAACTTTTCATATCACCTTGCATAATATCCAAATTGATATCTCTTTAAAAAAAAAATCAACAAATAAAAGCTGTAAACACCTGGATTTTATCCAAATTTACTGATATTACTGTTAAATTTATGTTCAATCTCCCTACAAACTTTGTGAACATATTCCTAGACAGGTAGACAGTTTAAATACCCACAAAGGCAATCCTGTGACCTTTAACCCTTGAGAGCTCCCCCCCACCCCCCCACCCACCTCATGTTTTGCTGGCAGGTTAAAATGACCTTACAACATTTCAACATTTTCAGTCAGACCTCCCCAGACAGTGTATCTTGAGTGCATACCCTCCCCCTGGCTTGCTACAATTGTCAACCCTTATGCTGCATCAGTTGCAAATAACCCCTTCATGAATCTCAGACTCAGTTACATTTTCTAATAACATGCAAAGATAACAAGACTCATACAAAGACAATCAGCAAGATATATATTGTATGTAGCTCCTGGTCAGTCAGCTCCCTGCTAACACTGACTGTTTATCCTAATTAATCCATTCATGCTCATCAGGTTAAGAGTTCAAATTCAATTCTAACTTAACATTATTAACTTACATGTGTAACTTCATTGCAAAGGTAACTTGATTACAAACTGTGCAGACTTCCACCTGGCTGTGACTATATTCTAGATGATCTAGAGCTACACTACTGGCCTATGTCTGAATAAGTTTACTTATCAGTTTAAGGGCTTTCCCTTTACTCCTCAATGCCCTCTCTTTGGTATTTATAAGAGCTAAGACAATAAATAAATCACTGAATATCAATATTTGATCAGTTTATCTGTAGAATAATCTACAAAGACTACTTAAATAATGTTTTATCGGACCAATGCCATTAGTTTTTATATTAATTCTTGTGCATTCTACAAATGATATTTAGTGTCCTGCAATCCAGACATCAGATTTCATTATTTTTTAATAATTTCTATTACATCTGTAATAATGATTGTGCATTATGTTAAGTGTTTGTTAATAACTGTAACTTGAATTTATAGTGTTTTTGTTTTCATATTTCAAATTAAGTTGATACTTTTGTGTACACAATTTAAAATCATTATTTCAAGTAGGTCTAACAAACATTATTTTCCCCTACTGTAACTGCCTCAGGTAGTAAACAAAATTACAGTATATTCAACCATGAGAAATTTTACTGAGAAGTTGCATCATATGCGTGCAATTGCATCATAATTCTTATGACATCCTGGTCAACCATTCACACATGCATACACCATTTTACGCCTTCGCACACACACACTTATCCCTCTGTATCTTAAGTACAATCAGCACAACTAAGGGTTTGTTTGTTTGTTGTCACCAACAGTATTTCAGTTATCTTGAGACAGTGTCCACTTGAAGCAGATATAGTGCCGCCTTCACTGTGTATAGCATGCCGTAAACACCTGGCATGATACCACACCCAGTCACATTATCCCGACACTGGGCCAACCAGTCATGGAACTACTCTTACATTTGCTTGAGCGTGAGCAAGGGAGCTATACCACTACCATTTTTTATGACTTTGGTATGTCGTGGCCTGGAATCAAACCCGGGGCATCCCATATCTGGGGCAGATGCCCAACCGACTGTGTTACCAGGTCCGGTCAACTAAGTGTTTATTTGTTGACTGGTGTAGCCTGAGATCTATTAGAATATCCTGAACAAACATGTTTTCAAATATTCTGAAAACTTTTTCAAAGAAAATTAACAAAATTCGGTGAAATTTCAAATTCATACACATTTTCTTTGAATAAAAGGGTTAAAACAACGAATTTACAACTTTATAACTTCAAACTCTGACAGATTGGACCATTTTACTTTATAAAAAAAAACAATAAATCATTGTTACCCAAAAAGGTCCTACAATATGATGTTCATTGATGCCCTAGATCTATGTGAATAGTGAAGCATAAATCCCCACTCTTCATTACAAACAGGTATGTCTTATTTGAGCAACGCTACAAAGGTTAGTATTTTTAAACTAAGAAAACCAGGTGACAACTTACTATTGAGATGATGTTATATTGTCATCTGGGTAGTCGGCTCTAATGACAATGTCATTACCTTTTTTCACTATCATGTTTCCTTAAGAACGAACATTTGGAATAATTCTTTTTCATGAATTTTACTTCTAACAATATAGGGACATACATGTGAACTTTTTCTGAGGCCAAAGTGGCGGATTGTCACTTGCAAAGTGCGAGATTTGTTGTTTTCATATAAACAAAGACGGAAGTTATCAGTTTCCCAGTAGGGAGATTTCTGAGTAAAACACCCCATAATTTTTCCAACTTTTCAGCTCATAGAAAGGGATTCTGCACCTCAAAAAATGATCAAAATATCCTGATCAAACCAATCATTGGTTTTGAACTTTAATTAATTGAAGAATAATGTTCTTAAGTGAAAAATATGGAGGATTAAATATATTTATAAAATGGAAACCCATTATCTGCCATCTCATAATTGTTCATGCAATTTCTGACAGATCAAATCCATTTTGAAGCACTTTATTATGTAGTAACCTTTCAAGTGAAGAGGGCCATTATTCATAAAGCATGCAACTGAAATTGTTGATCATTCTCAAAATAACTAAAAAATATTTTAGGCTACATTTATTGCGCATTATGTAAACATATACAAATCAATTATGTTGTTTCAACATTCTAGTTTTCATTCTAGATGTCAATTCTGAAAAAAAAGATTTTTATTATTATGATGATTTATTGATTATTCAAAGCCATAATAACCCTTATATTGTTCTACTATCTCCATTACAGTTTCAAGTGACCTGAGGTCCAAAACATATTATTTGTTCTTTGTATAATTATTTTGAAGCTGTAATTTATACTGTAATTTAATATTTTGAAGCTATAATTTGCAATTTGTATTTTTGAAGCTGTAATTTATTATTTTGAAGCTTTAATTTGTAAGTTTGAAGCTTTAATTTATAATTTTGAAGCTATAATTTGTAATTTATAATTTTGAACTATAATTTGTAATTTTGAAGCTGTAATTATGTTAGCCAATTAAACAAAAAAGAGATAACAATAACTGGTTTGAACATAAATGTTGGCCTTTTTTGTTGTTCTTATTATATAATTATTATATTTTTCTGTTATTATAAAATGCAACTATAATAAATTATTTACATTAAATGTCATCAAAATCGGAGCCATATGACCAGTCAAGTGTCTGTGTGCCGTAATATCCAACATATTAAACAGAATACTAACTATAGTGAGATATATTGGTAGTGACTCTCCAGCAAACAATGTAGATTCTTATAAGACAGTTCTTAGCAGAATTTCTCTATTTGCCAATGCCTATCAAGCCCTGCTTTAAAGCAGGCCAAGTGCTACAATCCTAAGGTCTTGTTGATAAAACTGCAAAAACAGCACATTTCCACCGGTGCATCACAGGTCAGCTAAAAGACCCCAGATATATGTCTAGATAGAACCACCGGTGCATCACAGGTCAGCTAAAAGACCCCAGACATATGTTTAGGTAGAACCACCAGTGCACCTTAGGTCAGCTAAAAGACCTCAGACATATGTTTTGGTAGAACCACCAGCGCACCTTAGGTCAGCTAGAAGACCCCAGACATATGTCTGGGTAGAACCACCAGCGCACCTTAGGTCAGCTAAAAGACCCCAGACATATGTTTTGGTAGAACCACCAGCTCACCTTAGGTCAGCTAAAAGACCCCAGACATATGTTTTGGTAGAACCACCAGTGCACCTTAGGTCAGCTAAAAGACCCCAGACATATGTTTAGGTAGAACCACCAGCGCACCTTAGGTCAACTAAAAGACCCCAGACATATGTTTTGGTAGAACCACCAGTGCACCTTAGGTCAGCTAAAAGACCCCAGACATATGTCTAGGTAGAACCACCAGCGCACCTTAGGTCAGCTAAAAGACCCCAGACATATGTTTTGGTAGAACCACTAGCGCACCGTAGGTCAGCTAGAAGACCCCAGACATATGTCTGGGTAGAACCACCAGCGCACCTTAGGTCAGCTAAAAGACCCCAGACATATGTTTTGGTAGAACCACCAGCACACCTTAGGTCAGCTAAAAGATCCCAGACATATGTTTTGGTAGAACCACTGGCGCACAACAGGTCAGCTCAGAGATCCCCTACACGTTTAAGTTGTTGCCCCAACAATGACTTGAAACCATGCAGTGAGGGAGTATTTACAAATCGGTGATTCTAACCACTCAGCCATGGTTGCCTTTTTATACAATTTCAACAAACCATAAACCAGGTGTAAATGGACACCCCTTCCCACACATTGTGAACTTGATCTATTGAGCCATTGTATAAATGTTTTTTTGATTGACCAAATTTGCAAGCTGTACACTATCTTCAAACTGTTAGATAGCATTATATTTATAACGGAGAATGGAAATTTAAGTTTAAAATCCTATTAAAATGTTACATGTACTTGACGTCTTTTGTTACCAAAAAAAGACCCCAGTTATTCTTCCTGAATTGATTTTCAACACAGTAGTAATAGCCAGTTAAAAAAAAAATAAATAAATGTGAATAGTCTTATTTAAATGCTGGATCTCGCTATCAAACTAATGGATGTAAAAGAGCTGGTAGAGTGATGTTTCTTGTCCATCATACAAACCAAGTTATTCTTCAGGAAGGTAGGTTTGTTGGACATAATAAAGGGAGATGCTTTGCACTGCACTTATACTAACCATCAGGTTAGTACATAAGGGAGATTACTCAAAAGGTAAAGAGTTATGTTTCTTGTGCAATGCATTTCTTCTCATCCAGATATATTTATCTTCCAAGTTTGAAGTCAGTATGTCAAACAGGTATGGAGATATGCTTCAGACAAAACTAGAATAAATGGAATGATGGATGGAATGGAGGGAGAAAGACAGATGGTCAAAGAAAAAGCTATGTGGTCCACTTACTAACACATATATCTGTATATTACTTTCAAACTGATATATAACACCACACTTATAACCAAAATTGATTTTAGAAATTTTTAAAAAATTCATGTTAAACAGTTAAATAAATTATTTTCATATTTAATTGCTTAACAGTAGGTTGGTTGGTTTTTGAAGACTTAAAAAAAAAAGGCACAAATATAAAATAATCAAGGTTACACAGATGTCAAATATAACCAACAACACATATAATTATTTTTGCTTTTTAAAACCTACCAAACTAATATTTAAACTATTTAAAGCTTGTATAAAAATAATAATTATCATAATCACCCTACTGCTATATGAATTACAAAATTAATAATTATAAAATTAAAATTATACGAAAACAGTGTATTATCACACTTAAATTCCTTTGTAATCTAAGACTAAATTATTTTTCCTATTTTGTAACCCAAAATACTCTTCAGTATGGGAGACAATTACCAATAGAAGTAACATGAGTGAGGATGATGCAACATTGATGAAGATTTCAAACAAAACCCTGAATTGATAGGGGAAATAATTTTATTATCATCCAGAACATGTCTGATATGTATAGATATTTGATAAAAAAATACATATAAAAGTCTCAAAATCCAGAATTCAGAAAAAAAAATCATATTTGAAATTGTAAAGACAGAAATAAACCCTAGCAACCAAAAAATAAAATTAAGTTAATGAGAAAAAATCTATAAAAAACATCGACATTTTAGAAAACAATAAAACATACATTTTAATACAATTTATATGATAATATGAGCCTAACATATGTTAAAAAATCTTGAAATGTAAATACATTTGTTGCCTTAGTAACCATTTATTAAAAATACACACATGTTAGGTAAATAAATAGTAGTAGACAAGAGGATTTTTGAGTATAGTAAAAAAAAATAATTAGCACTAAATTATAAGAAATATAATTAACTTTAGTTATATGATTAATTAAAAAAAATAATTTTATATTATGTAAGAAAGATACAATTCTTAACATAAAAATATCAACATTTTAAGTAATGGTGTAGAATCATCATCTTTTTTCTTTTACTTAAAAAAAATATCTAAAATGTAGATACATTATTAAAACAGACCGACTTTGTATAAAAACAATATTTTAAATAAAGATTTAAAAAACACAACCAAATGAAACAGTACCTCTGAAGAATCCAGAATCGCACGTGTCAACTCTGGGAAGGATAGTGGCGGTTGTTTCACTCATATCTGATCAAACCGATATTGTGTGTCTGCTATGACGTCAATGATCGACGATGTTGTCTGAAACTCACTCTCTCTATCACACCACTAGGATGACAGATCTGAAGCTACACAGCAGTTCTAATCGGCTGGATAAAACACCTTACCTTACTCTGTGGCTAGTTTGATCAGTCTGTTCTAAGGGAATGAACACAATACTAGCTGTACACCGTTGTTTTGTAGGCACTGTACCTATTCAAACACTGGCAGCTCCAGAAGTCCTAGAGACAAATCGACGTGAGAGGTATCAGAAAGCCCAGCACATATACACAGCTACACACGCAGGCTATAAGTCTATAGCTATACAGGCTTTACTGCACGGCAATACAATATTCCTGTCACTATGCCAGATTTAAGCCTATTCCTAGTTGTATGGGGCCAATACTCTATACCAATGTAGCCAATACAAAAAAAATCTGATAACAATAAACATGTAGACCTAAGTGTATTTAAACAGCCCTCACTTCTAATGTAATCAGATATATGATTCAGCTGTTCAATGTTTAAACGGCTGGCAGCTTCAAGTTAATTCAAACATTTAAAAATGGTACCAGAAAAATTCCATCATTTAAATGTTCCTCAATAAGCCAAGAAGTGAAAAACAACAACAGGATTTCAAACTGTATAAGAACAACAATGTGTGAATGACAGAGCAGAACCAAATTAATTCTGCAGGCAGTAGCTTCTGCAGGCCTTCAGAAAAATCAATGACATTTTTAAAATTAGTATTGATCTTCACATTGAGTGCATGTGTACAGGCTCGGGTTTGGGTTCTAAGTTTAAAGACTGCGATACAATGAGTTATAGGTATAGAATATGGTACAGAATACCAAATAAAAGGGTACAAAAAATGCTAAATCTCAAAATATACAGATATATGAATTTGAGGCATTTATTATCAGGATGTGAGAATTATAAGGGTACATATAAAAGACTGAGCAGATCTGGGGAGTTTTGTAAGTTTTTTCTTTAAAGAAATACAGAACAAGGGGAACAAATAAAATACATAAATTTTACACTTATGGTCGGTATTGACAAATAAGGGTTCAAAAACAGTTCATTTTCAATACATAAATATTTCTTTTTTTTTTTTTTTTAGTCAACATTTTACATTTCATAACTTATACAACTGTTACTGCATGCTCAATAGATAACAAACACACACACACAATTTTTTTCTTTTTTTTTATGACATAATAGGCACTGACAAGCATATTTTCAAAGGCTTTAATTTGCCTTTACACATCGGAAAGAAGACTCCAGAAATATCCATGTTGAAGCTATGCTACAGTAACCACTGCCATTTTCAAAAAGCAAGTGATCATGGTGGTGATTATGCTTGCACACATCAATATCAGTTAAAATGTTTTATACTATTTAAATATTACAAAATCAAAACAATTTATATTTTAAATAAATGTATGAATGTAAATATTTCTCAAATTTAATAAAATGAACAAGACTACAATGGTATAATATTTCTAGAGCCTAAAGCAAAATATTATAATGTTGTTCTAATCTTGTTTGTCGAGTCCATCGTCCTGTTTCCTTCTTTATGACAGAGGTTACTGTAATCTAGGCCGAGGTTACTTTGGTCTAGGCAGAGGTTATGTGGTCTAGGCTGAGGTTACTGTGATCTAGGCAGCAGTTACTATGATCTAGGCAGAGGTAACTGTGATCTAGGCAGCGGTTACTATGATCTAGGCAGAGGTTACTGCAATCTAGGCTGAGGTTACTGTGGTCTAGGTAGAGGTTACTGTGATCTAGGCAGAGGTTACTGTGGTCTAAGCAGAGGTTACTATAATTTAGGCAAAGGTTACTATAATTTAGGCAGAGGTAACTGTGATCTAGGCAGAGGTTACTATGATCTAGGCAGAGGTTATTGTGATCTAGACAGAGGTTACTGTGATCTAGGCAGAGGTTACTGTGATCTAGGCAGAGGTTACAGTAATCTTGGCAGAGGTTACTTTGATCTAGGTAGAGGTTACTGTGATCTAGGCAGAGGTTACTGTGATCTAGGCAGAGATTACTGTGATCTAGGCAGAAGTTACTATGATCTAGGTAGAGGTTACTGTGATCTAGGCAGAGGTTTCTGTAGTCTAAGCAGAGGTTACTATAATTTAGGCAGAGGTTACTGTGATCTAGGCAGAGGTTACTATGATCTAGGCAGAGGTTATTGTGATCTAGACAGAGGTTACTGTGATCTAGGCAGAGGGTACTGTAATCTTGGCAGAGGTTACTTTGATCTAGGTAGAGGTTACTGTGATCTAGGCAGAGGTTACTGTGATCTAGGCAGAGATTACTGTGATCTAGGCAGAGGTTACTATGATCTAGGTAGAGGTTACTGTGATCTAGGCAGAGGTTTCTGTAGTCTAAGCAGAGGTTACTATAATTTAGGCAGAGGTTACTGTGATCTAGGCAGAGGCTACTGTGATCTAGGCAGAGATTACTGTAATCTTGGCAGAGGTTACTTTGATCTAGGTAGAGGTTACTGTGATCTAGGCAGAGGTTATTATGATCTAAGCATAGGTTACTATGATTGAAAAGTCACAAGACCTCTGACTTAAAGATTATTTGTACTTGTACTTGAGGATATCACATTGAGAAGCTTCAAGTAGTATTGTAAAGAAATAAAATTATTGGCAAGAACATTGTCTGACCTTATCCAAAACAGTTTTATATGGTCAGAGATTTAAAATCAATTCTCAAAACTAATTTATCAATAAATTTAATAGTAATAAATATGAAAAAGGAAGAACGATTCAAAAATAATAAGACAATAAAACTAAAAAAGAAAAAAAAATATTTTTTCTGTAGGATTTGAACCTGGGATTAATTCTATGACAGTCCAGGGATACAATGACTGCACCAACTGAGTAATGGTGCAAGCTTTTTGTAGTTTTATTATACATTGGACATTACATATTGTACTCAAATGTACTATACCTGATAGCGCAGTAGATCGAGAGCCGGCTCTAGGTAAGGGAAGCCCAGGCTTCATTACCTGGCTGTGTCATACCAAAACAGTTAAACAAGGTAGTGGTAAGGCTCCCCTGCCAACGCTCAAGCAAATATAAGGGAAGTTCCAGAACTGGCTGGCCTGGTGTCAGGATAATGTGACAGAGTGTGGTGTCATGCCAGGTGTTCACAGCAAGCTATACACAGTGAAGGCAGCACTATATCCATTTAAAAAGGACATTGTTTCCAAATAAATGAAATACTGTTGGGGCAATTTCAACAAACAAACATTCAAATGTCAACACACTTTTATGATTCTGATAGGCACTTACTAGTTACCGTATTTTGATCAAAGTTGGGCCCAATAAAGGGTCAATCACTGTTATTTTGGCCAGTCTTCTGTGCCTTATATTTCTCATCATGAAATGTTTTTGAACCATTAACATCATATATATCTGGAGATAGTATGACCTTTAATGAGAAATGCAGAATTTACAATCCTGAAAATGGAACACTTGTTATCGTTACTCGAACAGCAACCTTGACTGTTCTTGACAGGGATTATATAAGGCATAAGATGTGTGTGCAACCGTTCTCTATGTAAATTTATTTTCAAACAGGGACTCCTGCCATCTTAAAGATATTATGATGTTTACCTATAATATTTCACTAAATAAATGCACATATCTTTACATATATTAATCGACCAGCATGTGGCATAATAGTTTAAAAAGTCTTAGATACATGCACAAAACCACGCGTCTTACTAGTGTACAAAGATTGATCCAATATTTATACAACCAAAACAACCCTGGGGACCCAATAATCCCTAGAGATTAAGGATTTGTTTAAAATGTATTAAGTGTATTAGTGAATTAGAAAAGTTGCAAAAACTGGTCTATCAGCATTTTAATAGGTTTAAAAAGTATTAAGATGAAATAAGCTGATTGGTAATGTATTTGTTGATCTGGCGTGAAATGTTCACAAAACAAGGTTATCCAGCATTGAAAAACAACAGGTCTCATTAAAGTATCTGGCGGTGCTACCTTACCAAATCTGTAAGGCAGAGGTCACAAGCCATTCAGATCATAGTTACCTCTGCCAGCAATGAGGAAAATTATCAATGGATTTGATGAACTAGACTTTGAACTAACATGAATGTGAAAATAAAATTAATATAGTTTTTCTTTTAAACAGTAAACCACTACACTTTTATTCTAATGAAAAAATCTAACGAATGTTAACATTTTAAAATAAATTATGTTGATTTGATTATATTTTAATTGTGTGGAACTTTTTACATTGACACTAATATTGACACTTTTCAGGACGTCAGTGGTTACTGTAGCTCAGTGAAATGTAATTGAAGGGAGAAGCATGTACCTTACCCAGCTTGGTATGTCGCGGCCTGGGAACAAACCTGAGGCCTCTCGTACCTGGAGCCCATGCTCGACTAATTGCGCTACCAGGTCCAGTGTGTTAGTTAATAACGATGTGTAATGTAATAATGATGTGTAATAATGATGTGTAATTAAATGATGTGTGTTGCTCCTGTGTATTATGCCTATTTTTAAAAACAAGAGGGCCATGATGGCCCTTAATCGCTCACCTGATGACACAGGCTTTACGTAGGCTCAAATCTGGCATTAAGTAATTAAGAGTTATTTACTTTAGAAATCTTTGGTGAAGATTGGACCATTAGTGTGGCCACTGGATTGATAACATTTTCTAGAAATTTACCAAGTAACCTACTGAATCCACATGACTCACTTCAAAACATATGTAAGATTTCATACTGGCAAACATGATGGTCAAGTTTGGTGAAGACTGGGCCATCAATGTAGCCTCTTAAGTGTTTTCACAAGCTTTTTCTAAAATTTGACCTAGTGACCAACTTTATGACCCCACGAAACCCAATAACGAACTCATCCAAGATTTCATGTAGACAAACATTCTGACCAAGTTTGATGAAGATTGGCCTATAAATAGGGCCTCTAGTGTGTTTACAAGCTTTTTCTAAGATTTGACCTTGTGACCTACTTTTTGACCCCACGTGACCCTGTTACGAACTCATCTGAAATTTCATGCAAACAAACATTCTGACCAAGTTTGGTGAAGATTGGGCTATAAATGTGGCCTCTAGTGTGTTCACAAGCTTTTTCTAAGATTTGACCTAGTGACCTACTTTTTGACCCCACGTGACCCAGTTACGAACTCATCCAAGATTTTATGCAGACAAACATTCTGACCAAGTTTGGTGAAGATTGGGCTATAAATGTGGCCTCTAGTGTGTTCACAAGCTTTTTCTAAGATTTGACCTAGTGACCTACTTTTTGACCCCACGTGACCCAGTTACGAACTCATCCAAGATTTCATGCAGAAAAACATTCTGACCAAGTTTGGTGAAGATTGGGCTATAAATGTGGCCTCTAGTGTGTTCACAAGCTTTTTCTAAGATTTGACCTAGTGACCTACTTTTTGACCCAACGTGACCCAGTTACAAACTCATCCAAGATTTCATGCAGACAAACATTCTGACCAAGTTTGGTGAAGATTGGGCTATAAATGTGGCCTCTAGTGTGTTCACAAGTTTTTCCTAAAATTTGACCTCGTGACCTACTTTTTGACCCCAGGTGACCCAATAATAAACTCATCCAAGATTTTATGCAGACAAACATTCTGACCAAGTTTGATGAAGATTGGATAAAAATTGTGGCCTCTAGTGTGTTCACAAGGTAAATGTTGACGACGAACGACGCACGACGAACGACGGACGACGAACGACACACGACGAACGACGGACGACGGACGAAGCGGTATCACAAAAGCTCCCCTTGAGCACGTTGTGCTCAGGTGAGCTAACAATGTGTAATATAATAATATTTATTTCTCCCTTATGTTATGCCTATTTTTAAACTTAGACACTGTCACTTTAATTTGGCACTATTCAGCTCTTACAGTTGCAGATAGTACCTCCATATCGTTACAACACAGCCTGGTGCTTTTATCACATAGAAAGTCAATTGTTTATAATGCACAATTAAAACACAATTAGGGAATCAGCCAAAGTACTTACAAATTATGCAATAACTAAACTAAACAGAACTATTATGGTCTGTTTCTGATGTACTGAATCATTAAAACAGTCACAAAATGTGGAGCACCATAAACTATTACATAAAGCATTGAGCCACACAATCTTCAACACCTATGATTGCGCAAATGTAACAAAATCACAACTGTGAAAAGTACAGCATGTTCATAGGGTAACCTTTTAATGGGGTGCACTTTTGAATACAATATTCATTATAGTGTATCATTTTTTAAGCTTTTATAAAAAAATAAGTATAATAAAAAAGGAAATCAAAGATGTGATGCAAAATGAAAAAAAAAAAAAAAAATTGCTGACAATCCAAAATATTCTTTTAGATGACAAGAAAAAATAAACTTGTCATTAGAGGTTATCTATTTAAATAGAAGTTATGTTAAGCAAACAAGTTTTTGCTGTAAAAAGAAATTAGTCAAGACATAATGTTATAAAGAGCTTGGGCAAATTTTGTAAGGTTTTATCCAACTTGTTTAAAATTGTCTGTATTCACTGAACAAGAGTGTCATATCCCAGATAGATACAAGTTATAGAAATAATGTGCCGACATAGTTATACCATAATTGGACATGATATTGAACCTGAGCCAAAATCCAGCCTTAACTTTTATAACAATTACAGTGACCAACCAAGTCACAGCATACTGACCCCAGCAAATCAACCTGCTGTCTTAGAACAGTCACAGCATACTGACACCAGCAGATCAACCTGCTGTCTTAGAACAGTCACAGCATACTGACACCTGCAGATCAACCTGTTGTCTTAGAACAGTCACAGCATACTGACACCACCAGATCAACCTGCTGTCTTAAAACAGTCACAGCATACTGACACCAGCAGATCAACCAGTTGTCTTAGAACAGTCACAGCATACTGACCCCAGCAGATCAACCTGCTGTCTTAGAACAGTCACAGCATACTGACACCAGCAGATCAACCTGCTGTCTTAGAACAGTCACAGCATACTGACACCAGCAGATCAACCTGTTGTCTTAGAACAGTAACAGCATACTGACACCACCAGATCAACCAGTTGTCTTAGAACAGTCACAGCATACTGACACCAGCAGATCAACCTGTTGTCTTAGAACAGTCACAGCATACTGACACCAGCAGATCAACCTGCTGTCTTAGAACAGTCACAGCATACTGACACCAGCAGATCAACCTGTTGTCTTAGAACAGTCACAGCATACTGACACCAGCAGATCAACCTGTTGTCTTAGAACAGTCACAGCATACTGACACCAGCAGATCAACCTGTTGTCTTAGAACAGTCACAGCATAACGACACCAGCAGATCAACCTGTTGTCTTAGAACAGTCACAGCATACTGACACCAGCAGATCAACCTGTTGTCTTAGAACAGTCACAGCATACTGACACCAGCAGATCAACCTGCTGTCTTAGAACAGTCACAGCATACTGACACCAGCAGATCAACCTGCTGTCTTAGAACAGTCACAGCATACTGACACCAGCAGATCAACCTGTTGTCTTAGAACAGTCACAGCATACTGACACCAGCAGATCAACCTGTTGTCTTAGAACAGTCACAGCATGCTGACACCAGCAGATCAACCTGCTGTCTTAGAACAGTCACAGTATACTGACACCAGCAGATCAACCTGCTGTCTTAGAACAGTCACAGCATACTGACACCAGCAGATCAATCTGTTGTCTTAGAACAGTCACAGTATACTGACACCAGCAGATCAACCTGTTGTCTTAGAACAGTCACAGCATACTGACACCAGCAGATCAACCTGCTGTCTTAGAACTGTCACAGCATACTGACACCAGCAGATCAACCTGTTGTCTTAGAACTGTCACAGCATACTGACACCAGCAGATCAACCTGCTGTCTTAGAACAGTCACAGCATACTGACACCAGCAGATCAACCTGTTGTCTTAGAACAGTCACAGCATACTGACACCAGCAGATCAACCTGTTGTCTTAGAACAGTCACAGCATACTGACACCAGCAGATCAACGTGTTGTCTTAGAACAGTCACAGCAAACTGACACCAGCAGATTTACCTGCTGTCTTAGAAACCTTTTTTGAAAAAGTTTAATTATGTTAGGCACATTGCAATAATATTTTTTGAATACCAGATATATAGGAAGTTGATTAGTTAGTAACTGTAAACTGTACTCTATGAGGTAAGAATAGTTTGTCCAATTTTGTCAAATAAAGCAACAATGAAAAAAAGAAAAAAAAATGTCCATTCTCTTGTCAAACTAAAATACTACTAAATGTTGCCAATATGGTTTCTATACCCTTTTAACCACATCAAGTCAAAGCTTAAAAGTTTAATTGAATGGTACTGAGATTTTTTATGTGCAAAAAGCAGGCCTTAGATACAAAGAGACCATTATGAAAATACCATTATCTGAAATTAATGTAGACTTCCAGTCATTTAACACCTGGCTGTTAATTAAATTAATTATAAAATTAATTGTTTCAACTCTTGTTTTTCCAACCTGTGAAATCAAAATAGGTCAAAGAACCAAGTTGTGACATGGAAAATAAAACAGGTATAAAGAGTCTTATTTTCCTTCAAAATAATTAACATTTTACAAATACTAACATTTAATACTTTCAATTATTATATACTCAAAAAAGTCTGAAAATAAAATTAAAGCAAAATAACCTTTTAAAATACAAAATACAACCATCAATAACTTACAAAACAAAACTTTGCTTGAACTTTGTTTATTTGCATGTGATCTAAACTTATGTTTGACATTTTGTACATTTTATTGGCATTAAAAACTGCCAAACAAATGCTGTTTAGAAAAGTACCATGTAAACATCCCCACCCCATGCTAGGGCAATGTGGCATGGTATTAAAACTGGAGTGATTTTGCAGTTGCTCTTGAAATAAAGAGAGCACCAGCAATTGCAAATTCAACCTATAATAAAATGCGATTAACGAGAGTATTCACAACCATGCTCTATTGCTTTAGATATAACATCAATAAAGGAGTGGTTATCTACGCAAGAAACTTCTAGCATGCAATACCATTATACAATCCTATCTGCATATAAATATGATGACCTTGAATTGTATCCTTCCATGGCACACCTTACAAATAGTCTTAAAACAGATATCAAATTAGCTTATTATTGTAATGATAAAGAACAGTACACTTGGATGTCACTTTATTCTGCAGTAATGAATTATAAACCAGACCAGAAGTGGTTTTATTTATCATTGTCATTGTACCTTATGTTATAATGACACCAGATAGTGTAATTACTAAGCACAGCTTGTAGTCCAGAAATGTTTAAAAGATCTGTCTCGATTGTAAACTTTCGCATAACACATATAAGTATGTTTAGAAACCATCCTCAAAATAAACACCTACTTTATAAACATAGCATCCTTGAACATAGTTTTAAAGAGTGGGAAAGGACGATTGCATCATGCAACATAAACAGGGAAATTCACTATAAATGTTGACCGTACTACATAATCTATAGCCACAAAATTTACGGATTTACAATGAACAGTAAACAGTGTCGATCCTAATCAGGGATGTCTGAAAGGGATCTAACTGATACAGATCAATAATGTTTGTCTCTGCTTGCCCAATTTGTAAATAGTAGATTCAGCATAAAGTTTGGCTTTGAGAAAAAGTTTAGAAGAAATATTATTAGGTGGTTGTACTAAGATCAATTTGAATTTTGTTAAAGGTAGATTCCACACATTTTGCCCATACGTCATATGTATAAAATAATATTTGAACCCTGTCTTGGGTAATTGTCGTTAATTTCTAAAGAAACTAACACTTTAGTCTAAGCAAAGACGATTTAAGCAGTATCTCAATTTTTAAATAGTACAACTCCTTAAAAATCTCTCAAAATGTCCAAAATCTATAAATAAGCATGATCGGGATTTCTGCTAAAAATAGATATCGACGTCAGAATGGATTATCCTGATGAAGTTAGCATAGATAGATTAGATGATTTATAGATAGATTTAATTAGATAGATAGATAGATTAGATAGATTAGATTAGATTAGATAGATAGATAGATGGATAGATGGATGGATGGATGGATGGATGGATGGGTGGGTGGGTCTTTGGGTGGGTGGGTGGGTGGATGGATGGATGGATGGATAGATGGATAGAGGAGAGAGGAGAGAGGGGAGAGAGAGAGAGAGAGAGAGAGAGAGAGAGAGAGAGAGAGAGAGAGAGAGAGAGAGAGAGAGAGAGAGAGAGGATGGACAGACAGACAAGTATTTAATAATATTTAATGTAATAGCACAGTCCATACAAAATTCAGAAAGATTAATTCATTTAATACAAAAAAGACATAATGAATATGCAGTAGGTCTAGATATATGCTGATCATATACAAATAGACAAACCTCTGGTGAATATTTATAATTATAAATAAGCTTGTTAATGATCAAGAATTGACAAACACAAAACATGTTCACCATTAAACATACAACACTATGAAATTAGGACTTATGAAACTTAGACTAGCCCTTGATACTCTTCAAAGCTTAATAGCACAAGACATAAAATACTTGTAGAAACACATGTATCAAATATTATGGTGTCACAGATCTAGATTTAACAGATCAAAAATGAATTAATGGCAATTGGTTCAAGTTGTACAGTATGATCAATACTTCACACAAAGATTTGGTCAACATATCTTTTGTCAATGTTTCACAAAAAAAGATAAACATCAATTTTAAAGCATATTGTAACAAAATTTAACATTTTCTAAGTTTAAATATAGTTATATATACTAATTTCTCACTTCTTTTTTTGTGAACTCTCATTATTTTGTGAATGCTTTGTTAACTATACCCAAACAGTAGATTTTTGCTCAATCAGCTTAAAAATAGATTTTATCTTGTGATAGGTTTAAATGGGCAACTAAAAGAAAGAAAAAATCAATTAAATTGAAAATATACCAATTAAAAAACCTATCAACTTAGAATTGTTAAATTTTTGATACAATAAACCATTTGTTGTGTCTCATGGTTGAGTGACTGCAATGGTATACATATAGATACAGGATTTGTTGTAAATGTGAAAGTAGAAATTAAACAAAATAAATTAACGAATTCATGACAAAACACATTCTTCTCCAAACATTAAACTTGTTGTTGAAAGTAAAGCCATGTTTTTTGTTTATTGCAATTGTGTTTGAGTTTAGTGCTTGCTAAGGTTTAGTTTGATGCTTAGATGCAGGACACATAATTCTCAAAACAACATTTCAATTGTGTGAGGTTAGCCTTTAAGCTGACGAAATCGTGGCAGAACATATTAAGAATTCATGAAATCATGAGAAGTGATTATGAAACACATGAAAATGACTTTTTGGCAACAACGAGTAGAGTCGTTATTATATACTAATACTCTAGTGTTAGCACATACCTCAATGAATCACTTATCGATCAAAGTCTTATTATTCGTTGATGCGTCTGTCTTCTTTCACTCGCTGTGTTATTGTGAGCGCTATTTACTCCCCGCGCAACAGACTTTCTACTTCTTGACAGCCATATTGGAAATGCAATGCGAGGAATTTATGCGCTCTACTAGCATTCTATATCGAGCCTCCCAGCCTACGCATCTCGAGAAATCAGCATCAGTAGCAGCAGCCCCAAGCATCAACAGGAGAGCAAAACAAATTCGGAGCACCTCACATATTTCTCACACTAGACCCAAGAGAGATGCTACGAATGGGCTGCCTAAGAAATCACGTGACATAAAATTTCGTGCCATTATCAATCTTGATTTTCTGCTGCAGTCAGTTTTGTACTTGAAACTCAAGTAGATTGTTAGAGGAAGGTGAATGTTTACGTGGCAAATTGAAGCGACCAGCTACTTCTCTCTATCTGATTAAATTATATAATATGAATTCGCAATAATATCGATCTGTATCTTTACTTGTGTCATTGAATATGTTATTGTTTTCGACACGAGCAATTATAAAATTCCGATGATGTATTTTCGTATACTAAAATCATTATGTATAGCTTGTTATTTTAGTATCAACCGATCTGTGCTAAGCATCACAAGATATGACATAAGATGTTCATCCTTGGACAAGATCATAACTTTAGTTCTCATTGCATAAGGTCGTTAGGTATTACCAATGTATTGGTTCTACCCAGGAAATGGACAGTCAGGTATACAGTGAAAACGTACGTCCCAGCGGATCAACTGGTCACATTTTAAAATAACATTGATCTATCCAATGAAGAATATATGTGACTAAAATATTTATTTAGGCCTATTACCAAAATATTCAGTTGTAACTATTCTTCAATCATCTTTTCATTAAACCTGCAGTTTACAAGGTTAGTTCGTAAAAGAATACAAAAAATTATAATTCATCGCACACAACTTCACTGTCTAAAGATGACAATACGTTTAATTATAAGAAGAAAAAGGAATGAGACGTACGCTTCAGAAAAGACCGTGTTTAGCTACATAATACACTGACATGCCCTTTTACTAAATAAACATTGATTTTCCTGTCAACCTGCTAACGTGCAATTCATGTTTACAGGTACGAACAATTGCTGAACGTACGTCATTAAATGGATTCACACTATCAAGCTTTAAGTTTGTGGTTTTGAATTTTAAAATGTATTTTTAAAGAATTTTGCATTTAAAGGAATCCTAGATATAACGTCAGTTACTTGTACATGAAAAAATTCTGTCCGGTAATTTGTCTTCCTTTGTTGGCTTGTTGCTGTTTAATTAATAATATAAGCAAAATAACAATGTTGCAATATTTTTTAAGAAACAAATGTGATAAAAATAGCCTAGGCCCTATATATAAATAAAACATAAAAAACAACAACATTAAATTATCATCACTAAGACTCGAACCAAATTCCCATAGACAAAAGTCATTCCCTTTAACCCTTCAAATACATTCGCAACTACTCGACTATTACGAGTGTTTTCAGAAAGGCCAACACATAACTTTTTGAAAATGCTTAAAATTACCAGTGACGTAGAGTATATTGCATATGATAGACAACGCCTGCTATTTTTCTCATCTACATGAAACAAGCGCATACTTTTCTCTGTACATATGCCTTAAAAAAAATGTACCTACGGCCCCAATGTAACTTTCTGCTGTTGTTGTTTGTTTTTTGTGTTGCTTTTTACATCACACCGACACAATTATGGTCATATTGGGACGTCCGCAAAGTATTTGTAGAGGAAGACGCCCAGACTTACGCGTGGTTAGAAACCCAGGCTCACCACAGGTTAGCTAGAAACATCCTTACATGAATGTTCTCGTCCCGACCGGGACTCGAACCTACATGGTGAGGGGCTGAGGAGTTACAAGTCAGCGACACTAACCGCTCGGCCACGGGCGCTCATATGTAAGTTTCTATCACTGAAAACAAGTCCACATACCCTCCTAGAGCATCAGTGCATACGGTATCTTTCCAGGCATGCCGTGACGCTGATGGCGTTTTGTTAGACCGAATCGAAGAAATTAATGGACAGTTAAAATTAAATAATTTAAATTGCGTATGCAAATTTAATATGTCTTATACAACAACTGGACATGACTTTGTAGACCATAACAGACAGACATACAGCTGCATTGAAGTTTGCAAGTAACAAGGAAAACATGGATATAATAACATCTACAAGAAAAGCCATTGATGCGAAGCATCTAAGACGACGCAAACACTCCGTAAAAACGTTAAAGCAATATGGGAGCAAGTAAGAAGACATATTTGATAAGTTATGTTTGTTATTGGCTAGTTTTCAGTAACTATAAATCACAGAAAAATATGCATAATGTATAGGGATGTCAACGAATACTTCTATTTCTTTCCGGATACCCATAAACTCTATTCGGATACCGGTTATTGGATATTACAGCTGCATAAACATGTTTACGATGATATAAAATGATAACAAAATAAATAATCGAAATTAAACATATAATTTGACTATCTGACGACATTTTTTAATTGTGACAATCATGACAGTTTTTGATTGGCATTGGATTTTTAAGACATTTTATTTTTATTATTGCTAGATGATGAACCGTATTTCTGATTACCGCTTAGATCCTATTGGTTAACATCCTGGTCACATGACTCTCCGGTGGCAATCAGTAAACGTGATCACGATAGACTCCGCTCGACAGCGCGTCGTCAATAAATGTTTACAGTGAACAAGAACATTAAGGGTCTTGGGTTATCGTGTTGTACATACCGAATTGTGCTGACGAAGGCAAGCAGAAGCGAACATGTTAAGACAACTTATCAAAGATAAAACACGATATTATATCCTTTAAAAAAAAACACAAGATAAAATCACTTGTTCTAAATATTGGCATCATGTCTTACAAATGTGTAATGTTTCTAAGGTCAGATAACAAAATATACAAAAATAAAACTTAATTTTAAGTCTTTAAAAGACAATGTACATTAAAGGAGCACGGACGCACGAGAGAGCAAAATTTTACTTTCATTCTTGTTGTGAAACACGTATTTTTGTAGCTTTCAATATAGCAGATTTTATTATCTGGAATAATTGTTTAAGTACGTGCTCACAGCTGGGCTGTATTTCTTCATTTTTAACGTGGGCTTTAAACAGCGGTATTTATTACATGTACTTGTTTAAACAGTACTGCACGTGCCAATTACCTAAGTTACGCTTTATTCTTACCACAAGAGATTCTTTGTGCCGATAGTGGTTGGTTCATGGGTTTATGGACATACAAGTTACGAAATTTTTATTATTAAAAAAGATGAAATGTTTACGACGAAAGAACAACAACATCCTTCAAGCAACATTTGATGAGACGACTAAACATTTACATAAACACCACGTTATAAACGGATATAACTGGTTGACGTAATGGTAATACTTGAATTGTCAAAAATCTATAGGTGAGTACGCGGCTGAATCCACATGATTTTGACCAAAAATGCAATCTATCCCTGCAATCAATAAATTTAGAAATATATTGTCCTATTTAACGCATACATTTTCCGTTTTTTTTTTTCTTCAAATTTATATCGGCGGTACTAGTACTCTACCAAAGTACTGTAGTTGTTGTTGTGGTCGTCCATGCAAACAAATGCGTCTCAACGCATCAAAGATACAGTTTACCATTGTTTTTTATGTTGTTGTTGTCAACGCCATAATTTGCTTGCATAATTAATTCAGTTAGGTTAGTTTAAAATAAAAACAAAGTCACTCTACGTGCTCCACTCCTACTTTCGACCTTACAGTTCGGAGAAACGCAAAGTATTGTGTTTCTGTGGGATGGACGGTGTGTTGTTTATCTATATTTTTGTAACACTCCTCTACATTATTATGAAAAGTAGACCTGTAAAATATTATAATCATTGTTGTGAATCTCAAATCCATAGCATTAAATAAGGTAAACAAAGCATCAAAAATGAGAAATAAATTAAAGGTGATATACACGCCGTTAGAAAAAAAAGTCTACGGAAGCACGTATTGGTCAAATTCTTATGTGATAATATCATGGTTTTTGATAATGACATAACAGCTGTTTGAGAAAAAAATATGTTAAGTTAATGTTTTTGTTGATAAATGTTCCTCAAACTTTCCAGTTTCAGTACTAAATAACGCACCGTAGAACTCTCCAAAATGCACTAAACTGTACAATTGTTTTCAAAATGGGGGTGGGGGACACCATGACAATATGATAATTGAAACACTGCAGTAATGATGACACTGATGACAACAGGACAAGAAGATAATGTAAACAATGCAGAATGTTGACATCAAACAAGAAGATAATAGAAACACTCCTGCTTGAGTATTGCAAGCAGAACAAGAAGAACATGGAATCGTTGCTGGGATGCTGAAATCAGACAAAAAAACATAACAGATACACAACAGGAAAGATGTCAGCTCCACAATAATAAAATGGAAACACTGTATGACTGCTACCATCAGAATAATATGATAATGGCAACAATGCACGAATGTTGGCATCAGTGAATGAGGTTATAGAAGCGTTGCAGAAATATTGACATCAGGACAAGACGATTATTGAAACACGGCATTAATGTTGACACCAGACAAGAAGATAACAGAAACATAAGAAAAGTGATGACATAATGACAAGAAGTCAAATGAAACAGTACAGAACTTATGCATATAATATAATCACTAGAGAATTGTTGGAATCACGACATGAATATATTCAAAACACGCCAGACATGTTAGCTATGAAGTCAGAGGAAACAAAACAAAGACGGTGGGCAATACGACAAAAATGATAATCAAACACTACAGAATGTTGACATCTGTCAAGACGATAATGACAACATTACAGACAGTTGGCATCAAGGCCTGAAGACAATGGCAATACTAAATAAATCCTGCAGCGCGACAATGATATACCTGATACACTTTAAAAAATTAGGCAACAATATGATATCGGAAATAAAATAACTACCGGCATCACAACAATGTGAACATACTTCGTCATTTTTACGTTATAGACTTTTTTTAATAATGTAAGCGATTAAAAGTATGTAATTAATGTACTGTGTTCAAAATTAACTTCCGTTTATTTATTTTGTAAACATGCTACCCTGTGGTCAGAATATAAATCTCGATTGAACCATTATATTCCGAACGTGTCCGGTAAACGTGAAAAGCTGAGATGTTGCGATGATACGAATGGACTCAGTCATGACCTGGTATAGAGTCACAGAAGGCAGCGGGGCCCCGAAGGGATATCGCAAATATCAGGACCTAGTAAACAATGACTTGTCAATGGAACGATCGTTCTAAGGACATTTTGTTCTCTCATGTCACCCGTTTTATCTGGTCTATGAGTGATATGCCTGTATGGAGTTGTTCATTACAATACCTGCCTTTCATGTTTATCTGCATTGCACAAACAGATTACAATATAAATGTTCACATTTGAACTTTGAAGCATGCCTGGACACAAAATGGCGCGTCACGTTCCCTTGGACACATGTTCGTTTCTGAACACGCACAACCTTTTCTTCGGCAAGAAGACTGACAACGTAGTAAATGTCTCACGGCCTCCGAGATTCATGTGCCTCCTAACTTCAGCTTTCTCAGGACTCTGGACGCTGTTGCAAGTAGATTCAATCCTGTTCGGAGACATAATAGTTACCTAAGAGTTAAAGTTTTGACATTTTAGCTTATGCGGATTGTTTTATTACTAGGTAAGAAAGGGATGGGCTAGTGGCAAAATGTGTGGTATAAACTGTTCTTATCATGCTAGAATGTTGGAGCCGATCGATATCTTTTATGAGCACTTATCTTTAAAGATTGCTGACGGGATACAGAACCATGAACACTGCAGACCAACAAGTTTGGCATGCATTTGCATGACAATCTCCGGCGTTCGTATCTCGCGTTTTCCACTCACATGAACCTGCATTGTAATTTGACGTATATTTGCAATTTAAATGAATTCGCATGTGTAAAAAAACGGGCATGGTTGTTGTGTATGCACGCGCCAGTAGATTGCATTTTTCTATAGCCTTGGGAATGACGTTTGAAACGCTGTTTAAATTATGTCTCTACTAAAGCGATCCCTTTGTTCACGGTTGGCTGTATTTAGATGAAGATAAAATCGATAACAGGTCCTACAATAGACTCGTGCACACTACTGCAGACATAATGTATGCGCTGCAATGACGTGGCGTTAGACAATAAAACATTTGCCATGTCTGATATTTTTTTTCTTTCTCTTTGTTATAAGCTATTTAATCGACGCTCGGTCCATAGCATAAAATCATTAAACTTTCAGTAAATATATTTATATAGCTCTACGTTTTAACGTAAAAAATAATGAAATAAATAAAAATAAGTTTTATGTCGTGTTTGCATTGTATGGTGTTTATTATAATTTCATTCAGTTCATTCTTTTTTCCATAGTGACATCCTACATAGCGGTAAAATTTAATTGTATATAGTTCAGGCCCAGACATCTTTGACGAATTAAATTAAAAGGGTCTATACATCTACCGTCACGTTATCTTTGTATGACGTCATTAAATTGTTCTTATTATACATCATCACTTGGCCTTTCTTATTTCAAACTACTCACTCATTTGGAATTTTTGGTTTGCCGAGGCTTTTATCTACTGTACATATTGTATATATGTTGATATGAGCTATTTTGTGGGTATATGAGTACATTGTATCTGTTTTAACACCCGATGCAGGTGCTTACTGTAAGTTGTCTCACTTTGACGGGATATTTTTATTTACACTGTTTGATAGGAAAACCTTCAGGTAGTGCGAGGTTGGAGCGTACCACAAACCAGGTTTAAGCACCCCAGTCGGTCCTTTTGCCGACTGACCGTTCAAAGGCGATAACTGCTGGTTTTTCTTTTTGTGTGTTATGTCTCGTCCATGTGTTTTTGTCACATTTAAATTAACCATGTTTGCCTTTGTCTAGAGGTTGTTTACATTAACATATATGTGGAAATTTTGATAGGACTTTTTCTTATTTACCTATTCATAATAACATTTCTTGAGTTCAATATCGTTATTTTCAGTTGACACAATGAGAAGTTATTATACCTGTACGGAAGTTACCGACAAGGTTTACGGAAAATACCAACGCTTAAAGCATAAAAAATGATTATGGCGTCATATGCAGGTATTTTGAAAGAACTAACTTTTGAAAAAACAACAACATGATAATCAAAATGATATTGATGGATTTCTGTTAAGTGTTGTCTAGTATATTGCGTGGCAAATCTTGAAACGTAGCTAAATTTCTAAGGAATCGATAAAAATTCAAATTTCGGGTGATAACGTCTTGTCAATAACGCCATAACTGCCGTTTGATGGAAAATGCCGGACCTTTCCGAACACATTCGTTTTACTTAACGCTGCAGAGCGACAAGTTTATAGCTCAATTTTAAAATAGAAAATCGCCGCGAAAGATAGTAAATGCGTTTCTGCCATGCATATCAAACGTGTTAGACATCGCAGTGAAAATATTTTAACTACCAATATACAGACTCTTTAATGTAAATATTTTGATTGAGCGCCCAAAGGTGAGTGAGTTTAACTATGAACACAAGATAATCGTTGCATATTTTTGTTATGCATGACGAACTCTTGATATTCTTTTCTTCTTATTATTGTTAAAAGCACTGAGAGCGATTTGTTGATTTGTCTCTTATGAAACATGTTCCAAGGTCACAGCTGTACTTTTTAGCTTTAGATGCCGTGTTTGATCTCTACTTAATCGTCTGGGTCAAAATCCTATTTTGGACGAGAAAAGACGAGAAAAAACGACAGATAGGAAAACCGCAAGTTCAGCACACTAGTTTGAATGTGCAGTAGAGCACGTAACGCCTGTCTCGAGATTGTGATAATATTGCAAGTCGTCAAGGTATGGTTAGATAGTTCATCGGGTGCTTATCCGCAACTTGCCGGAGTTAACCGAGAGCGACCGCTATAGCCCCCTCCTCCCGCCCCCCCCCCCCCCCCCCCCCCCCCCCCGCAACAAACTCGGTCATTTCTACAAAATGGCAACCGGAACTCCATGTAAAATCCCACCCACTCCTTCGATCATTTCTCGGATGTATCTGGAGCAATGATAAAAGTTTCATTTAGAATTGGTTATAAGCGTGGTTATTTTGCCATATAAATTTTCTTTGATCAGTTGATATTTCACATTTCGTTATGCATATGCAAAAAAAACATTTAACTTGGATCATCTGATACAGTCATAGTCACCGAGATGTTTATTTTAACGGGGTTTTCTCGTTTTACATGCGAGAGATGATTTATGAATTCCTCAGGATATTTTGATTGACAACAATGGCATTACGGAAGACGACTTGGAATGGAACGTGCTTCTCTTTCATCGGTGCTTTTTCAAAGTTTTCTCAACTATGCGACAACAAGAGAGAGAGCACTGTTGAATGACCAGTTACACTTTAGATGTATTATTACTAGAGTTGTCTCTCCTGGCATAGTCCAGTTTTGCTCTTTAAAGCGCTGACAAGGACCGTTTAAGCGGTGTAAGTCTAACCCGGAATATGAGGTTTAAAGGTGAAATCCAGCAGTTTGGACCAAAATGTCTTTTCTCAAATTACCAAATAAGTCATTGTTATCTGAAAAGTTCCTGCAACATGCTTTTCATTGATGTCCCTTTTCTGTGTAAGCATTCAAGCGTAAATCGCCACTTGTCATTGCAAACAGGTATTTCCTATCCGAGCCACGCTGCAGAGACAGCAAGTTTTATACTTCGAAAACCACATTTACTTTTGCCATCCCGTTATATAGTCATCGGGGTAAAATGCTCTGACGTCTATATTAATAATATCTATATTTAGAAAAGACCACTGTCGAGCTTTTGATACAGTTGGAAAGAATGCATCTTCAGTCTTCTTTTTTCGCGATTACTTTTGTGTAATAATTCAGTTAGTGACTATCATTAAAATACACAAACTGCGAAAGTAAAAAATGTCGATCCTTTGTACAACGATCCAAGAAATTACAGTAACGAAATGTCAGTCGAGGTTTGTCCGTTTTGCTATTCTTGTGACCAATAACCAAATACACGCTGCAAGTAATCCACAAAACACATCCCAGAATAATGCAAGCAGCGGGAACAAGAAGCCATGTTTTGGCCTGGCATGAATTCTGATTTAGAGATGATTGCAAAAGACTTAGCATATGTTCAGAACATCAAAGTCAGCAACCTAAATAACCTGTAGAACCATAAAACAACAACACCCCTTTTGAAATAGTTTGGTGTGCCATCTCCAGTTCGGGTCCGCAAGACATGTTCTCACCGTTGAATACTATGACAAGTACACATATATTGTCAGAATATCTATAGAATCAATCACAACAGTTGTCCAAGCTCTGAAAAGCATCCTTAAGAGTCAAGAAATAGCGCAACTACTGCGTTCGAACAATGCTTTAAATTTAACTGCTATTGAATTCAAGCAATTCTGAAAAATCAGATGACATTACACATGAAATATTAAGTCATAATGTTCAGTCTTCTCACAGAGAAGATGAATGTGCCAAACAGACGGTTAAACATATCTGGAAGAAATGCGAATATAAGCAGTTAGCACCGACGAATACCGCTACCATCTATCAACTTGTTACGGGCTCAACTTCTTTTGGAAAAAGGACAATGCAAATAATGTTAACAACTCACAAAGACTAACAAAACACTGCTAAAATTCAAAGGATGTGAAACATCACTTAGATAGCACATGGTTTTCATTACAACAAACAATATGATACGACAGTTACACGAAAATTAAGGTGTCCGAACCCATATGGAAGGCCAGGAAATAGGAAAACTCACGTTCATATGTAGTACATAGTATCGATGGTAACATACTGCGACATCTAAATATTTGTCATCTGTGAGTATGTACCCTATAAGACGGAGTCGGTTTTGTCCACCCTATACGATCGGCCCAGTATGTTCGAAAAACCTAGTTTGCCAGAACAAGGCAGAGAGTTGAGCGATCTAGCGAGCAATCGGCACCAGTCGGTCAAGGTCAACAACAAACAAAACGTTGTTCTCCATATCACGGGGTCAGGCAGGAAGGTAAAACAATTATAAATTAAAGCAATTGTGTCATCAATACTGAAAAATGTGACTATAAATTGATAATACGTAAATTGTTTCTGGTGGTAAACTGTGATCAAATACATAAACTGAAGTCTTCTTGACATGTTAATAAATAAAAACAACATAGCGTGATAATTGCATTATTTAGCATTGACGACACGTATGGACATTCTTAATGCGTTAAAGTATGAGTTACAGCTGTACACATTTGGAACATTGCTAGTTTGTTTTACTACAATTAAACTGAACACTCTTTTTCACATCTTGGCAATATTGCCTTCACTATTTTTGCCATGTCATCTAATTTTTAAGCAATTTTAGTAGATTTTTCTCTAGATTTCAGTTTACTCAATATTTATTCAGATTATCATCTTATCTTACATATCGAGAATTATATCATATTTAGCACTCGTCATGTCCAAAAAGAAAACGGGATGTAAATTATTCATAGGCACCTTTATATAAACTTAAACATAAGTGTTGCTTTTTTTTTCTCCACGAAACACTACAGTGAAATTTTATGCTACTGTTATTTAAATTAATAGCTAAATAATACATGAAAAGATCTTTATTTTAGACACCTACATAAGTTCCAGGTTTGTTGCAGAAAATACAAATGTCATGTCCATATTATAGAAGGCTTTCACAAGCAACTCTCCGCAAAACACAACATGAACAACAAAGTTGATATCAAATGCTAAGATGGTGGCGACATATCGTAGTCAAACAACAAGAAATCTGCTTTAAACATTTTAACAATATTGCTCAAGGTTTTGTCTGACACAGTTTTGTAAGCGTCCACTAAATATTCTCGACGTTTTGCAAGACTTTTTGCCGTTGACAGATTCGACTTACGCGCGGCTTGAACAAAAATACGTTTTATTACTGATACGTCGTTTGAGTTCACTGACACGTTGAATCGATTACTGGGGTATTCGAATGTGTTGGAAATGAATCCCTGGATTTGAAAAGATTTCCAGAGAAGCCAGATCCTGTCATTTTCATTTGTGCACTTCTGTGCGCGTTTTCTCTTCCGGTAGGTGAGCATGACCGTCTCTATAATGCCTGGAATGGTGGACTCAATTCGTTTGGTGGTCATAGCTTCCTTTATTTTGGCGTACGTTTTCTCGGGGATGTTGAGAGATGTAAGGACTGTCTCAACATCCTCTGAGAAGGATTCCTGCTTGATAATGAGGTATGTGTTGATGTCACATGGTCTACACATAGAGGATACTGGAGTCCAGTGATGGTTCAATCGCTTGTTCAGTTTGCCCGAGTATACAACATATTGAAGAAAGCTCTCAAAGTCAACAGAACCACCGCAGTTTGGCATTTTCATTAATTCCGACCGGTTCCCGTACTTGAGAATTCTCTTTTTTATAGTCAGTGTGTCATCAAAGCTAAGGGCTAGAAATATTTTGTCAATATATGCCGAGAAAAGTCGAGAAAAGGGGTCACGAGTCGCTATGATGACGGGGAAGGAATCGGTGAAATTTGTTTTATATTCTCGTAGTAGCTTGCCATGAACTTGACCCCTTGCCATTCCGAACAAGGACGTTTCATTCGAGTCTTCAGAGTTGAGGATTTCGAACATTTGCGATAAGAAGGTGCATCCGGCTTTCGGAACTTTACAATAGCCGATATTCAAGCTAGGGAAATAGAGTAAGCCGTTGGAAGGCTGAAAACTAAAACCTTTGCTCTCCATTCTGTGCCGGACATTGGTCAAGACATGACAGTCGTTACACAGTTGTTTGATTCTTAGCAACATGTCCATGCTTACGTGCGTCTGTCGTTTGATGGCAGGACACCACTTCCATGGGATTTCAGACTCGTTAAGGCTTTGGAAAGTGTATCTGTTAGATAGCTTCTGTTCTCCAAACAAGGCATTGTGCAACCATGGCAGCTGTAAGAAGAGATATTTAGTAAATTAATTTGCAGGTGTATGCAATCATCTTAGTGTTACTTCCAGGTTATCTGTTAATGTTTAAAAAATAACTCTACAATTTTGAGCAAACTATCAAATATTTATTTGCGTATTACATGTATAACGATCAGTTTGTATACACGGGATATGCCAAGAAATCAAATGACACTCAGTGACCTTTACCTGTATTCTTTAGTCTACTCGAATTTGGTTTACTCTGACAGTCCCACTCAGTCTACTGTAAAAATCCCATTTGGTCGGTCTTGTATTTGGACACAAGTCACATTTTGTCTTATTTCAATGACTGATCAAATAAAATCTTAAACAACATTATCAAATTAGAATAATATTGTAATTTATCACATGATTCCCCTTATTTTCTATTCAATACACCCATTACATATTTTTATTATTATTACACTATTATAATACAGTCTTTTTTATTAATGATGTAATCAATTCGGTAAAGCATATCGTCTTATACAACAATTTCACCTAGCATTACTGTTAAAATTTCGTAAAATAATATATATCGGCGACTACAATTATGCGATTAAAAGAATCCGACACTCGTTGCCATGCAGTACAAACATTTATAAAACTCGTCGCTATAGGCTCCCTTACTAGTGCTTTTCCTGAACTCATTTAATAAATGTTTGCATTAAATGACAACTCGTGTCAGATCCCATGTATATAATTGGTATTATTGGCAAGATGTTTGTTTTTATCGCTATAAAATGTTATATTTATGATGACACAATACCGATTGAGTTATGAAATGTTCTTTTTACATGAAAACTTCTCGTTTACATTGATACATTGTTAAAATGCAAATTTGACTGGCTATAATCGAGTCTCCAAGTGCGGGAAGTTAGCGCCGTGGTAGATGTTGGCAAAACACTGGATTGACGAAATCAGCGTGTGTAATGGCGGGCCGTATTACTTTATATGTCGTGTTGGCTCAACTTTAGACTCTATATCAATTACGAGCTCAACATTCAGTCCCATTTTAGCTCGTATTGCCTTGTTGGATCAACATTTAGATCGACTTCAGCACGTATTGTCGTATTAACTCAACATTCAGATCGACATCAGCATTTATTGTCGTATTGGCTCAACATTTAGCCCAACATCAGCACTTATTGTCGTATTGGCTCAACATTTAGCCCAACATCAGCACTTATTGTCGTATTGGCTCAACATCTAGCCCAACTTCAGCACTTATTGTCGTATTGGCTCAACATTTAGCCCAACATCAGCACTTATTGTCGTATTGGCTCAACATTTAGCCCAACTTCAGCACTTATTGTCGTATTGGCTCAACATTCAGCCCAACATCAGCACTTATTGTCGTATTGGCTCAACATTTAGCCCAATATCAGCACTTATTGTCGTATTGGCTCAACATTCAGCCCAACTTCAGCACTTATTGTCGTATTGGCTCAACATTCAGCCCAACATCAGCACTTATTGTCGTATTGGCTCAACATTCAGCCCAACATCAGCACTTATTGTCGTATTGGCTCAACATTTAGCCCAACATCAGCACTTATTGTCGTATTGGCTCAACATTCAGCCCAACATCAGCACTTATTGTCGTATTGGCTCAACATTCAGCCCAACATCAGCACTTATTGTCGTATTGGCTCAACATTCAGCCCGACATCAGCACTTATTGTCGTATTGGCTCAACATTCAGCCCAACATCAGCACTTATTGTCGTATTGGCTCAACATTTAGCCCAATATCAGCACTTATTGTCGTATTGGCTCAACATTCAGCCCAACATCAGCACTTATTGTCGTATTGGCTCAACATTCAGCCCGACATCAGCACTTATTGTCGTATTGGCTCAACATTCCGCCCAACATCAGCACTTATTGTCGTATTGGCTCAACATTCAGCCCGACATCAGCACTTATTGTCGTATTGGCTCAACATTCAGCCCAACATCAGCACTTATTGTCGTATTGGCTCAACATTTAGCCCAACATCAGCACTTATTGTCGTATTGGCTCAACATTTAGCCCAACATCAGCACTTATTGTCGTATTGGCTCAACATTCAGCCCAACATCAGCACTTATTGTCGTATTGGCTCAACATTCAGCCCAACATCAGCACTTATTGTCGTATTGGCTCAACATTCAGCCCAACATCAGCACTTATTGTCGTTTTGGCTCAACATTTAGCCCAACATCAGCACTTATTGTCGTATTGGCTCAACATTCAGCCCAACATCAGCACTTATTGTCGTATTGGCTCAACATTCAGCCCGACATCAGCACTTATTGTCGTATTGGCTCAATATTCAGCCCAACATCAGCACTTATTGTCGTATTGGCTCAACATTAAGCCCAACTTCAGCACTTATTGTCGTATTGGCTCAACATTCAGCCCAACATCAGCACTTATTGTCGTATTGGCTCAACATTCAGCCCAACATCAGCACTTATTGTCGTATTGGCTCAACATTTAGCCCAATATCAGCACTTATTGTCGTATTGGCTCAACATTCAGCCCAACATCAGCACTTATTGTCGTATTGGCTCAACATTTAGCCCAATATCAGCACTTATTGTCGTATTGGCTCAACATTCAGCCCAACATCAGCACTTATTGTCGTATTGGCTCAACATTTAGCCCAATATCAGCACTTATTGTCGTATTGGCTCAACATTCAGCCTAACATCAGCACTTATTGTCGTATTGGCTCAACATTCAGCCCAACATCAGCACTTATTGTCGTATTGGCTCAACATTCAGCCTAACATCAGCACTTATTGTCGTATTGGCTCAACATTCAGCCCAACATCAGCACTTATTGTCGTATTGGCTCAACATTTAGCCCAACATCAGCACTTATTGTCGTATTGGCTCAACATTTAGCCCAACTTCAGCATTTATTGTCGTATTGGCTCAACAGTCAGCTCGACTTCAACACTTATTGTCGTATTGGCTCAACAGTCAGCTCGACTTCAACACTTATTGTCGTATTGGCTCAAAAGTAAGCTCGATTTCAGCAGATACTGTCGTATTTGCTCAACACCCATCTCGACTTCAACACTTATTGTATTAACTCAACATTCAGCCCAACTTCAGCACCTATTGTCGTATTGGCTCAACATCCAGCCCGATTCAGAACTTGTTGTCGTATTGGCTCAACATTCAGCTCGATTTCAGCACTTTTTGTCGTATTGACTCAATACTCAGCCCGACTTAAGCACTTATTGCCGTAATGGCTCAACATCAGGAAACATGGATACTTTAGTTACAATTGTATCATTTACTTCCTTAACCAAATAATGGACAAAAGGAACTTTTGGACCTTATCAACAATATCGTTTGGGCCCTGTTGTCCTGGGATGTGTTCCCCGGAGTCATGATATTGGCAGCCAGGGAACGGTAATGCTTGGTTTTTGACTCCAGCTCGGATTTACGAGGATTTTCAGAAACGTCTGGAATGGCGTTCACAATTTTAGAAATCTCATTTCACTCTTACAACTACCTATGCTCCTACAACTATTGCTAGTTATATAAATCTATTAATATTATTTCTAAAATTCTGCTGCAAAACGATGCCCATATCTACATTTTTACCAATGACTATACAATTCGCGAAACCGTTAAAAATACGTGTACTTTTTTAAAAGACAGACATATCCATTTTGAATGCAAATTTTAAGACGTTAAATGTCGTGCTCAATATTTAGCTTGTAAGCTACAACGACATTTTGGACATCGCGAATGTTGTACTAGAAGGACGTTTGCAGTTCGTCATTAAAAATGACGGGCAGATAATCTAGCTAGCATGGCATCCGAAATAAATGTTGATAATTGTACCAATTTAGAACGGAAAAAGCTGTTGCAACCTCACGCTCCTGTCCTTAACAAAAAATCTTTTCAAACGCATTTAGTATGTCTCCTACAAAATTTACATCCTATCATATTTAAAATGACGACATACCTTAAAAAATGGCAAATCCTGTGAGCAATAGTACAGTAGAAAGTAGCTTGAAAACATGGTCACTATAGTAAAGGCGAAAATTTTATTCACCAACGACGACGAAGCCATCATTTCAATGGTAACACACATGGACTACATTAAGGAAAGTACTACAGCCAGTCCTACCTATTTTCCGATTTTTAATTCACAGTTTATGTACTTGAATCATAAAGTGTTGTTTACTTTACAACTTTATCTAAAGGGGCTGACAGTCCAATCTATCAATACAGTTAAACAATTGCAATGGAGTGTACGTAAATAGAAAAGAAAACATTGCATTAACTAGAAGTTGTACGTAACAGTGTCTTTATCCCTTACACCGTCACGTAAAATTCGTACGTTAACAATGTCTTTTACTCATATACTGTCACGTACAAATCGTACGTTAACAATGTCTTTTACTCATATACTGTCACGCACAAATCGTACGTTAACAATGTCTTTTACTCATATACTGTCACGTACAAATCGTACGTTAACAATGTCTTTTACTTAAAAACTGTCACTTACAAATCGTACGTTAACAATGTCTTTTACTCATATACTGTCACGTACAAATCGTACGTTAACAATGTCTTTTACTCATATACTGTCACGCACAAATCGTACGTTAACAATGTCTTTTACTCATATACTGTCACGCACAAATCGTACGTTAACAATGTCTTTTACTCATATACTGTCACGTACAAATCGTACGTTAACAATGTCTTTTACTCATATACTGTCACGTACAAATCGTACGTTAACAATGTCTTTTACTCATATACTGTCACGTACAAATCGTACGTTAACAATGTCTTTTACTCATATACTGTCACGTACAAATCGTACGTTAACAATGTCTTTAACTTAAAAACTGTCACGCACAAATCGTACGTTAACAATGTCTTTTACTCATATACTGTCACGTACAAATCGTACGTTAACAATGTCTTTTACTTAAAAACTGTCACTTACAAATCGTACGTTAACAATGTCTTTTACTCATATACTGTCACGTACAAATCGTACGTTAACAATGTCTTTTACTCATATACTGTCACGTACAAATCGTACGTTAACAATGTCTTTTACTCATATACTGTCACGTACAAATCGTACGTTAACAATGTCTTTAACTTAAAAACTGTCACTTACAAATCGTACGTTAACAATGTCTTTTACTCATATACTGTCACGTACAAATCGTACGTTAACAATGTCTTTTATTTATATACTGTCACGTACAAATCGTACGTTAACAATGTCTACTCATATACTGTCACGTACAAATCGTACGTTAACAATGTCTTTTACTCATATACTGTCACGTTCCAAGCGTACGTTAACAATGCCTTTACTTCTTACGGTGTCCCGTAAAAACGTTAACAGTAAATTTTACTCGTGTACTGTAACATAGCGATCGACTTAACTGAAGTGCAGATAAAGATCAATAAGTAAGCATTATAATGGTCTGATCACAATCTGCAACAGTTAATTATTAAGAAACATTTACAGTGAGTTGTAGTATTACGTTATTAATTAATATCCATAGGGTGAAGAGTATTTCCGGCAGATAGAGCAACAGCTATGTCAAAAACTGGACACATCACAATAGTGTAACAACAATTTGAATGCCTGCCCGCACCCCCCCCCCCTCTCTCTCTCACCCTCTACCCACCCCCTCTCTCTCTCCATCTCTCTCTCCATCTCTCCATCTCTCTCCATCTCTCCATCTCTCTCTCTCTCTCTCTCTCTCTCTCTCTCTCTCTCTTTCTCTTTGTCTGTCTGTCGGATAACACCTGTAAGTCTTATCAAAACGTGTACAAAATGCAGAAGAAAAATCGAGACAGGGCTTACCCCCAATGATTAATGACTGGGTGTATCAAGTACAATGTCTGATGCTGGTGTGCTTCCTTTTTAGCATATCTTTACAGCACATGCCTGATATACCGGTATATCAACAGGAAGTCCTTATATAACCTTTGAATTTTGACCCTATATAAATGTTTACTTTTTCTTTAACATCAGCTACTGAAGCAAAAAAGTTTGGGTGTACTTGTTTTCAGATAGCCATGTTGATGAAACTATACTATTCCAGTAACCCGGGTATGCGCACATTTTAAAATGAGTATTTACAACATACATCTATGTTCCTCTTGGAAACCGAGTCATTTGAACATCCGGTTATAAAATGAAAAACACCGCTTATCGCATATTTCAGGGTGGGAAGACCCATCTTTATGACACTTTTGGTCACAACCTGTATTTAGCTGTTTGTCTCAACATCTGTCTGGCATGCGTAATATGAATGAATTCTCGATGGCCGGTCGTTTAGTCAAACTTTGATAAGATCATCTTCAGTATATATAGGGAAATCCTGGCATATTCTGGACACACAACCGACAAGTGACATTTAATTTTCATAATTGTTGTTTTGGGTATAGCGTCTTGTAAAAAAGGTGCTGAATATAAAATTAATTTAAGTTACGAAGGGAAACCGATTATTGAGGATTGCAGAAAATAAAACATTTTTTTTTTTCTGTATGATGTTAGTTTGTTTGTAACGAGATCGTAGAAAGACGCAAAACTAAAAAATATATAACGATGGAGTTCCGATTCTTGATTTTGTCTGCATCCCTGACATTATGCCTCATAGACTATGTTCGCTCGGATCGAATTCAGTGTAACCCGGATGACGGAATGGACCTATTTTGGCGGAGGGATCCGCAGGATTGTGCTACGGCCTACCTGTGTGTGTTTGGTCGGAAAGTTGAGTTCACTTGCCCAGATTTGTACGTCATCAGCGGGAGCGGAAGGTACTGTGTTCCCGCCGGCACAGATGCAGACGACTGTACGTTTACCAAAGTATTATGAAAATACATTAGTCATTTGCTAAGGGTTGCGGCCATTGGCCAGTAAGCCTGTATGTCACATTATAATCTGCTTTAGGAATGAAGTTATAGAAATTTGTATTTTATCGTCTGGTGATGTTGAGAATGTGTTTGGTCGTGTTAAAAGTACCCACGGGAAGCTACACCTTTTTCTCATAAGGTATTCAATTATTCTCATAAGAGCTTGTCATATTTTTTCTCCTGCTCCTTTTAACTGATGTAATCTAAATGATAATATTTGTGTAATTATCAGCAAGGTTTATGCTACCTCTTAACGAAGCACACTTAAGATATTTGTCCCTTGTCCTCATGTTATATTTGTTTAACGGCTCTAACTTAGATTGCTTATTATAAAACGCCCTGTTTCGATACACAAGTACACCTGTGGCGGATTTGTCGAAGAGAGCAGGTCATTTTTTTAACATGTCAAAGTTCTTAAGTTAAATAACAGTATACATGAAATTATTTTCATAAAGGTTGAAAACAGGTTTGACCTGGCACTCGGAAGTTTCCGTCGATGTTCACCGTTACAGTCGGGTTGTTCTGATAAGCCTATTATGCAACTAGCACCCTGTGTGTGTGTGTGGGGGGGGGGGGGGGGGGGGGCGAGAATGCATTAAGATCCATTCAACTTTATCGCAGTAAATACTAGATATATACACAATAAGGGACAATGACTTCGACCTTATCAGTCAACAGACTTTAAAAGCTTAGTATTTTTATAAGCTTTCATGTATGTGTTTTCACAACTCTATTCTTAGTCAACAGCCGTGCTCAAGGAGCAACATCGCGTGGTCGGTTCGAACCCGGGACCCTCCTATCCAGAGTCAAATTCTTAACCACTAAACCACACACACTTATCACGTCAAATGTATTGATTATAATGCACAATTTATGATTCTAATGTGTGTACTGTTATTTTTCATGGCGAACAAGTTTTAATAAGTGGCATTTTTCTGTAATTAATAAAAATACAAAAACACAGCTCATTAAGTTTGTGTAGAGGGGTGTGGGTGTGTGGAGGAGGTCAGATATGTGCGTGTGTGATCATACATGAATCCAGTTAGAAACAACGTCGTTTTATCGATGTTTTTTTATCTTCTTATTTACAGGTACCGGCCTTGTTCTTCCCGAAGGATTTGCCGTGATTTGGGGTCGGGATTTTTCGTGCAAAGTCGGAGAGACAAGTCCAGTGGAGACAAACTGTGCTAAGTATTCCGAATGTGTTGTCCAGGGCAAAGCGATGTCCGCCATTGTGATCAAAGAATGCCCCTACCCGCTCCTTTACGATCCTGGCACCGGCAAATGTGAGAATTACGCAATCGTAAAATGTGCAGTGGGGCAGTTTGAGCCGAAAAGTCCTTGTAAGTATAAGGAATATGCTTACATTTAACTTAGTGTTTTCTTTGTCATGTATACATTTACAGGTAAATACTTTGAGAACAAATTAAACCATGATAAGCTTAGACTAAATAGCATAACCATGTCGGCGGTGTTTTTCCTGTTTGCTGTCACATATGGTCGCAAAGTAGGCAACCATGGCGAGGAGATTGTTTTGTGTGGTGTCGCTTGACTACCCGCGGCAAGTCTTCATGCCTGGTACATGTATAGAAAAAGAAACAAATATGAATGTTGAAGGAGAAAATTGAGTCAACACATGCTTCCAACGTTAACATTAAAAATAATTATATTTTTAAGTAGAAGTAAAGTGACATATTTGTGAAATGCAGATTTATGAACGAAAAAACGCGCTATAGGAATATCATTCAGAAGAGAAAAGGGCGGAAAATGGAAGAAATATTATTAAAATTAGTGTTCCACCAGATCTGTACCAGGTTTGCAATCGGAATTAAGATTTAGATCACAGGGGTGTATTGTTGACAAAATAAATTAGTTAATTTTTAACTCATTGTATTCTGGTCTTGTCCTTAAGCACTTATGAGCATTTATCTTTTTCCTAATTTTATCCCAAAGTGCGATTATATTAAAGGTATTGGGTGTTTGATAATTTAAAGTGACCACTCCATTGTATTCAGATACCTTTAACCGCTTGCAGGGTAAAACTTAGATCGCCCACACAGCGCTCTCAGTGCTGTGATTATCATCAGATCGAGATACAGGTCAGCTAACACTTGCAGACAGGAGGCAATAATAATACATTCTTTGCTACAAAATTAAATGCAATATGGTGACTGATAATGTCATGACACTTTTTTTCACCAAAACGCCTAAAAGGGTTTCAGTAGAACTGACAAAATTATAACAACAATTTATGCTGAACAACAATTTATGCTGATCTCTTTTTCATGAATGTGCATTCTTGTTGGGAATGTCATTTGACGCAGAACATATTTTAGAATATTTCTACTGTAGATATATTCTAAGAAAGAAATTTATTTGGCTTTAATAGCAATTCTCAATAAAATGATGACATTGTATTACCCTACGTTCGTAATAAACTTTATTAAAATTCATTTATAACATCTTCCATTAACTTTTGGAATAGCCTCCCTCCTGACTTGATGGTGGTATTTTTCTCAAATAACAAAGTAAGTCATTGTTACCTGAACAGGACCTTCAAATAGCTGTTCATTTGGTGCTCGATATCTGTGCGAACAATCAGGTATAAACCCCCACCGGTATTTCTTGTCTGAGCCACGCTGCAGAGATAGCTATATATAAACTAATAAAACAACGTGACCACTTAGTTTTAGGATCACATTATACTGTCATTCGGGTATTCGCCATGAGGTCGATATCTATTCTTAGCAGTGTCCACTATCGCGTTTTTAAAGAGTTCGAAAGAATGAAAATTTAGTTTTTTTTCTTGATTGTCTAACAATTTAGTTAGTGTTCAAAGTCGTATTTATTTAGATTTAAAAATGAATAGGTAGAAATAATGCCCAAATACAATAAAGCAGTGGTTAGATGTTGTTACATGTATTTGATATAGGCAAACTGAAGACATATTCCATTTATATCAGCCATTCAGACCCTGCCAGGAGCGAAGCAAACAATTAAATCTGCAATAAAAATCCTACGCTGGTTTGTGTAAATTGCTTTAAATGCAATCAACTTTTACCGCTGTTTGCACCATGAAAAATATGTAAACTTACAAAATCGATTTAGTGACTTTTCTGTAGTTCCTAGCATGCGATTAGGTTTGTACTCTTATATTTGAAATCAGAACTTCTCAGATAATTCCGTCCTTAAGACGATCACACATTATATTTCACTTAAAATCTAGTTATATCCTGATACCGAAACCTCCCCATAAGCCACCATGCACAATCTAGAAACATAAAGTTTTCTGGGGACCATGCCCCCGGACCCCACTGGAAACTATGGGTACACATCATATCACGTCTAGCTACAACCCTGTCTGTAAACCCCGTTTTTACATACCTCTGCTTGGAATGATTTGTATGGCTCACTTTATCTTTCTTTTATACATTCAAGAATAAGAAACAACTGTAGCAATCAAAACAATGGTTCTTTCTTAATTAATTTAAAACTACATGTAGGTAAATTAACAGTGCAATGAAAACGCTGGTGCTTAACTTTTTTATTTTTCTGTACTGCGAATCAACTCTAATTTATCACATTAATGGAACTTAATCCTTTTAATTGCAAAAGTGTTGCTCTTTAAGATCGCTGAATTGTTTATGAAAGCAAAGGAAAAAATCAAGCCTCTTCAAATCACTATAATAAATACGCGACGATTTGGTGACTCATTTATGTACCTTGCTTGCTGTCTTGTTTATTTATCCCTGTCTCATTTGTTTATAACTGTCTTGTTTCTGTATCACTGACTCATTTGTTTGTAACTTTCTTGTTTCTTAATCATTGTCTCGTTTGTTCATAACTGTCTTGTTTCTTTATCACTGTCTAGTTTGTCTATAACTGTCTTGTTTCTTTATCAAAGTCTCGTTTGTCTATAACTGTTTATTTCTTTATCATTGCCTCGTTTGTTTATAGCCGTCTTGTTTGTTTATCATTGTCCTGTTTGTTTGTACCCGTATTGTTTATTTATCACTGTCTCATTTGTTTGTAGCTGTCTTGTCTGTTTATCACTGTCTCATTTGTTTATAATTTATTTTTTCTTTATCATTGTCTCGTTTGTTTGAAGCCGCAACACGTAATTATACGCTCCTGTCACCCTTTCTTAAGAAAGCCCATTTGTCTACTGTAATCGTCTTTGGAAATTTGAAATATTTTTTCCCTATTTCTCTGACGTTCAGGTGACTATGAGGCTAACCAATGCTCTGGGTCGCACTGTGTTCCATGCAACATCATGTACCCTTCGTGCAGCGGCCAGACAGACGGTAAACACGCTTGGGCGGGTAGGGAGTGGTCACCTTATTACGTCATCTGTGACGCTGAACGCGTCACGTACCAGGGTGTGTGCAAGACCGACAAAGACGTGCAGATGTTCCATCCTGGCGAAAACGAATGCGTTGCCTATGATGAAAAAGTGATTGTGGGTTGAGTAGAACAAATTTAACCGAGAAGCTGTGACTGGCTTAAGTTGTACAAGAAGGCGTGGCGATATGTTTTATGGTGCTTATATTATGTAAATTGTTACGCGTGGTATTTAATTTTTATTTTATTTAAATGTGTTAAATGATGAAAATAAACGTGATAAACGAAAACAAAGTAGAATAATTTTGCCCCGATGCATAAACACGATCCCACTCACACAGCCACTAATCGGAACTCCTCGGATAATTCCGTCCTCAGGACACTCATCCCTCGGATGTATCTGGTGCAATGATTCTTACTGCAATCACGATTGTTTTGTTCGCCAGAAGTCGGAAGGAGAATATGCCTATGTAGTTCGCACAAAACATAAAAACTGCTGCACTTGGTAAAATAAAATTGGATGTTTTAAAATTGAAGCCGCCATAAATTGAAGTTTTACAGGCATCATAATGTAGTGAGCTGCAAACCGAGCTGCCATCTTTGTTTTGAAGTATGTCTCAAAAGTAGTCCAATTTAGGGAAATTGCTAAGGTGGTCCAACTACCTACATACATACGAGAGATGATTCGTGAATTATCCGAGGTGTTCCTATTGACACAGCCTCATATACGCACTACACACTTATCCACAATAATTGATGCAGAAAATATATAACAAGTTAATGGCACTCAATTCGTTTTTTTTTATAATTTGCACAACATTTAAATTAAGCACAAAATGCTGTAAAAAATAGAGTACAAAGGCGGCACTCGTCTGTTGCTAGGACAGTTAAGTAATTCCCTTATTACCTAAATGTTGACCCTGACGATAAAGTAATGTGTAAATAGAATCGCGTAATGGCGCTGCAAATAAAGAAGACTCCCCTGACGTCCATGACAACTTGCACATGTATATGCACTTTGCGAACTGTTTGACATTGTGAAATAATTTTAGAAATTTATATCCATGTCTCCATTTACTGCAACAACACAGCCCATTATTAACCGGAAGACCAGTAGCATGTCCTCAACATGGGGCTGGCAGGGTTTGTCAGAATATATTAATTTGTCTTTCTGTTTTAATCTTACATGTATATTGCATATGCAGCACACAATGGTCGTATTTTACAACAATGTGTATAAAATACTTTGTTTGATCAGTAATAATATTATTGATCTATATCAGTCTGGATTTTTGTCAGGTTCCTCCTCGAATTTTCAACTTCTATCAACATCGTTGAAACAACAAATGGTTAAATATTTGATAAAAGACACATAAAGTCTACTTGTGTTGTTTTCTATTAATTTCATTTTATCCCGTTTACATTTTGGAAAAAAAAGATAAGTACTGTGTGACTATTGAAAACATTACAAACAGTTAAGACAATAGATTGTTTCCACATCAGTGAAGATCCCTTACCTTGGCAGCCATCTTTGATGGCAACTTCAAGGGATTTTCAGATGAAGTGCATAAAGCGTATTTTTTTCCTTTTTTTGTTGTAATTTCTTTATTTGCGGTTCAAAGATTAAAACTATACACCATTGGAAAGCTCTTGAAATTCATATTTTTAGAATGCAATATTTTTAAAATTAATAAATGCACAAAGAATAAATACACAGAAATAAATTTAATTAAGGCTCATCCTTAAACAGAAAGAACAGTGTATCTTTTTGGTTGTATATTTTCTTTTACCTTTTAAACTATAAAAAATATAAAATAACAACAACAACAAACAAACAAACAACAACAACACAGTGGTGAGTTTAATACAGCACATATTTCTAGATTTTGACCTGCATTAGCCTCTGCCTTTAAAAATGGCTGGCTTAAAACTGTCTTATCGGTGTCTATGAAATCACATGTAAACTATCTATTAGTCGGACAGGTCCGTGTGTCAGCCAATCAGCTGGAGAGAAAACAACAACACTGAAAATAATGCTGCACACAAAGACGTTGGTGTCTGTGTGTATATTAGACACTATAAATGTTTTATTAACTTTTAAATTTATTTGTAAAAAAGTAAAATAAAATTTGTTTATATCTTTATATTTTAACACGCAAATTCTTTACACATCAATCAAAAGTCAAATAGGCTAGATGTGATGCGTCATAATAAAGAGTAGAATAAAATCTACTGACGTCACCCTCTACGTATAGAGAATTAAAGTCAATCTCCTCACAGCGATTACGTCACGCGTTTCTACTTAAATCTCTGCCCCCAGCAAGGAGCAAGGATCACGTGACGATAGAGTATCACGTGAAGTAAACATGGCGGCCTCCGTAAACACGCCACGAAAGAAAGTGTGTCAAAATTGTTTTTTTATGTAACGAGAAAAAGCGGCATTTTAATGTAGCTGATTACAAAGACGGGATTTTAATAAAAAAATAGTTGTATTCTGTACAGTACGGTGAAATTTGACTTTCATAATTTCATACAAACTCCCCGCAGTGATTACTTCCCTTGACAGTACATTATATTGTTATTTAAGTAGCATGACGTAATCGCTGTGAGGAGATTGAATTTCATATTTTTTCATATTTTAAGTTACTTTTTATTTTTAATATGATAAATTAATATTTTTAAAGGAGAAATACTATATTTTGAGGAGATAAGTCCAGAAAAAAAACACAAGAAACAACAACAAACTATCCGCCTGTATTTGGGCGAATGACTTGCTGGTGGCAGTGATATAATGTACTGTCAAGGGAAGTAATCACTGCGGGGAGTTTGAATTAAAGTGTCTACGAAAGCGGTGGAAGAAGGGAGACAACTACAGAAGCCTCTCAGAGGAGTTCTGTTACTATAGACGATGTCAGAAATAAGGCGGTCACGAGTTGCGCCCCTTTACTGATAACGCGTCCGCCATTACACTACTGCCAAACACTTCACCGCATTTTCTTTCGGAAAAAGTACATTATTACTAAATTTATAATGCCTTATTAGGTTAGTAGAGGGAATCAATGTATAGTATTTGGATGTAAACTTCCGGTTGCGATGTAAACAGGTCGTGTTGTGAAAGTGAGAGGACATTTCAATGATTAATTCTTTATTAATGGATGGATTTATATAAACTTTGGTGATAGAAGACAGTTAAGTAATAACGGATCGTACGTACGTTTAAAGTAATTCAAACTGATAATTTAAAAGTGGAATTTTTTTGACAATTTTTGTATTTCCTTTGTTCGCAAAAGCCCGGCGGGCATATTTACTTTGTACATTCATTACGAAAGTGTTATGTGCTCAACCATCACTGCTCCCTGATTCGCCACGCATGATTGAGGCACTGCGGCAGCGATACATGCTGTGTCAACACGAAAGGTGTTATCAGCTCAACGCTTCTCTCTACAAGAACTGTCACGCATAACTAACAAGCCTGTTGTGAACGTAAACAAAATCAGCTTCGTCAACAATGCATACTTTTTATATCTTATTAATTTCTCTAACTTTTTATGAACTTTTACTGCAACAGGACGGTAAGATCACAAAGCCTGACATATTATCATGCGCAAACAGCATCATATACACACCATACAACAATGAGGCATCAATGACTTCTTATAATGTGGCTTTTTCCAAGGATCTACATATTGACACTTACACAATATTGTTCTACAACCTGAATCATAGTAGATCTCTACCATTATCGATTCCTACTGAGCTCAAAAATAAAACTCATAGACTTTTGACCATTCTTCTAAGTGGGGATGTTGCGCTCAATCCAGGGCCGAAAACCCCCTGCAAGGATTGCTGGAAGCCAGTTGCTAGAAACCATAGAGCTGTGTGGTGCGATGCCTGTTACTACTGGTGGCATATTAAATGTGCTAAAATTACACCATCAGAATACATCGGGTTAGAAGAATTAGATGACACATGGCTATGTGGTGACTGTGACCCATATTTCAAGTTTACTGATGACTCGTTTGACACAAAATTAGACTCTTTTTTCAGACTCCTTATTTGAAGTAGATGGGTACAAGCTGCAGAGACAAGACCGCACAGTCCATGGTGGAGGACTCAACTTTCATGAGAGCAGATATACCAGCTCGGAGAAGATTAGACATTGAATGTGAGACACTAGAAAACATTGTGTACGAAATTACTATTGAAAAGACAAAATGGTTGATTTATGCTATTTACAGATCACCATCTATGTCAAATGTCATTTTCAGTAATAGTTTGAACAATTTACTTGATAAAGGTTCCAAATTTATAGAAAACTATATGGTTTTTGGAGATATGAATTTTGATTCATTGATTTCTGAAAAATCAAAGACACTTGATGACATTTGTGAAATGTTTGACCTTACAAATATTATAACCAAACCTACATGTTTTATGAAGGGTCAAGAACCATCATTAGTTAATATGATACTTACTAATAGAGGTGATAAATGTTTTAAAACACTTAATTTCAATACTGGTGTCAGTGATTGTCACCATATGATATTCACTTTTATTTAAGGTAAAACACCAAAGCATGAAGATGTCAAATTACAATATAGAAGTTTTAAAATTTTTGATATTGACAATTATGTTTCTGTTCTTGAGAAAATTGATTTTTTTACATAACTCAGATCATAATATTGATGATTGTAACATACTGTACAATGATTTTAAACAGAAAGTTTCAGATGTTATTAATGAACATGTGCCATTGAAGCAAGGATATCCTCGCAAGGAATCCATACCTTATATGAATTGAGAAAAGCTATTTTAAAAAAAAAACAAATGCTTCGTAATAAATATGAAAAGTGTAAAACTAGTAAATCATGGGAAGCTTATAGAAAGCAAAGAAATTGTGTAACTAAACTTAAACGTAAATCTATCAATACCTATTTTCATGAAAGATGTGCTGGAGGACAGAAGTCAAAACATTTTTATAGCACTGTCAAACCATTTTTATCTTAAACGTCATGTAATGGGCAACAGAAAATTGGCCCCTGTTCTTAACAAAAGTATTACATTTTTAATAAACAATACTATTCAAAACTGTACTTTTCCTAATAGACTTAAAGAAGCTCAGGTTGTACCTTTATACAAAAAAGAATGATCCTTTGGATAAGAAAAATTACGGCCCTGTTAGTATTTTACCCACAATATCTAAATTATATGAAAGGGCTTTATCTGATCAATAAACTGATTATTTTGAAATATCTTTCATTCTTTTTTATTTGCTTTTAGAAAAGAACATGGGGGCCAGACCACTCTCCTGAGACTCCTTGAAGACTGGAAAATTGCACTTGATAAAAACCAGTATGTGGCAGCTATTTTAATGGATTTCTCGAAAGCTTTTGACTGTCTACCGCATGATATTCTTTTAAGTTAATTATCTGCCTATGGTCTATCTTCAAAATCAGTGAAAATACTTCAAAATTATTTAACAGGCCGTAAGCAACAAATTAAGCTTCAGGGAGTTTTCAGTGACTGGGCTTGCATCACAAAAGGTGTACCTCAAGGTTCTATACTCGGTCCCCTACTTTTTAACATTTTTATAAATGATATATTCTATTTTATTGAGCATGGTACTTTATACAATTATGCTGATGATAACACCTTATCTTATGCTGATTTTGACAATTTAATGTCTATTCTTTCAAATGAAAGTACTATTTTGATTGACTGGTTCAAAATTAACTGCATGCAAGCTAATCCTGATAAAATTCAGGCTATTGTCAAGGTAATAAAACACATGATATGAAGCCAGTTTTTAATATTGAGACAGGCCAATTAAATTTTAATCAACATATTAAAAATATATGTCGTAAGGCCTCTCAACAACTCAATGTGCTTAAACGCATTGGTTGTTTTCTCTCAAAATTGAATAAGCTCACCATTTTTCATACCTTTATTCTTTCAAACTTTAATTTCTGTCCTCTGGCTTGGCATTTCTGCACTTAAAGTAATTCTGCTAAATTGGAAAAAAATATGGAAAAAAAATCAAGAGAGAGCCTAACGATTCATATATGATGACTACAAGAGTACAATATGATGAATTATTAGATAGAGCGAAAGTACCATCACTTAAGATCAGAAGGATGCGTACGATGGCTATTGAATGTTTTAAGATTTTATATAAAATATCGCCACCCTGTTTACATGACCTTGTTGTTTTTAAAAACTTAAATTATAAGTTTAGATATTCCAATATTGGAGACATACCTAGAGTACGAACAACTACCTATGGTAAGAATTCTTTTAAATGTGCTGCTGCTGTTTTATGGAATGACCTACCTGATGAGTTTAGAAAAACCTCAAATTTTAATCAGTTTAAGAACATTATTAAATCTTGGCATGGGAACAATTGTAAATGTGCTTTATGTGCTGACACCATCTAGGTCATTACTAAAGTTGTTTTTTTAGTTTGCATGTATGTTTTTATGCTGCTACTGCTAGTTCTTTTACTATCTACTATATTTTTAATTGCTAATTATTTTATTTTTCATTATAACCTCAAATGTGCTTTATGTGTCGACACAATCTAGGTAATTATCAAAGCTTTTTTTTTTGGTTTGCATGTATGCTTTTATGCTGCTACTGTTTCTTCGTATTTATGTCTCTTGTATGTCTCTTTAGTTACTTATTTAATGTGCATGCTCTTTGATACTGCATTATTTGATACTGTTATATATGTCGGTCAAAAGCACATCAGTGCTTATGTTTCTTGTTGTGTATATATATGCCAACTCTAAATAAAAGTTATTTATTTATTTATTTATTTATATGTAGTAGCAATAGCCAGAGAGATGTTTATAAGTGGAAAAACAGCATATGTGACATTCGGCTTGAGCATGCCTCATTTCCTTTTTGCTCATATTTTATTTGTTTTGTTGTTTTGTTTTGAAAATTTTGACCCGTTCATCTGATGTTAGCCAAAGTCAAAAGCGTGTTGACTCAAATAATATAAAGAGAACATGGTATGAATCTTTGACTTGTTTAAGATGTAACTTATCAACATTAAATGGGGAATGAATCTACCAGTTTGATAGAACAACGAAGCCGAATGCATGCTGACGCATTAATATTAGCAGACTGGACACTTGGGGACAATTATTACATTTCAAAGAGTCCAACACTTAACAGGCAATGTTTTCACAATTATTCTGCCATAGATGTACAAAAAGTGAAATATTCGTACTAAAAATAACGTATAACTTGTATATGTAACGCAATTTTTCAAACAAAATTTACATCACGAAATATACTATACATTAAGGTGATCCGTGGGAAAACTGATAAACAGAACCACATAAACTTCAAACGTCGTCCTTTATTCGCCCCTGTCTTTTCTGATTTTTAAAAGTTGCCATGGTAATCTAAAAATAAAGTATTTACGTACAATACTAGTATATCTCATTACTGAAAAAAAGCATTATATATTTGCATGCAAGGCGTTTCTTCTGAAACCAAAAAAAAGTCCAACAAGAAAAAGAAAAGAAAGGTGTACAGCTAGTACCACTTATGGGAAACAATGGCTATATTATGCTTGTAAGATCTTTACAATGTCAAGAGAAAAAAAATCCACAGTGTAACTCGATTTTTTTAAAAGAAATTAACCTGTTTTTATTTGATAATTGAATAAGGTACTGTGACGTATCGACTTATTTTTAAAGACAATGTTATGAAAATATTACTTATTTGATAACCTTTAACCTATAAGAATGTTGATTTAAAGGTGGTATCCGAAAGTTTGCCTATATTAAATACACGGACTAATATACAACCACCGCTTTGGGGAATTTGGTCATACATTTTTGCATAAAGCCATACGTCAGTCATTATAAAGACGATTTTGATTTCTTACTTTGTTGTTGGACTGTACCAATCGCGAAAAGATTTTTGTCTAAATGCTCAGTCTTGCCAACTCTTTAAAAATCGCTTTAGTGGTCTCTGCTAAAAATATATATATCGACGTCAGAGCGGATTACCCGGATAACTATATAAAAGTATGTAGTCACGTGGTTTTCTATGTTTAATAATAGCTATCGCAGCGTGACTCGGATAGGAAACAGATGTTTGCAATGTCGATTGGGGACTTATCCTTGACTGTTCACACATATCTTTGGCATCAATGAACTGCATCTTGTAAGAAATTTTCAGGTCTTAATGATTTATTTGGTTATTTGAGAAAACACTTTTGGACAAACTGTCGGAAACCACCTTAAATCCCTCTTTTAATGTTTTAAAAGCCGACTTTCCTTATTTTATTCTTGCTTTTACTTATCAGTAATAATAATTGAAAGAATTTTAGATCATGTTTCTGTGCTTCTATGGGCCTCTATGTCCATTTTATTTAGGTTTAAGACGATTTCATGGAGAAATTGTCCTAAAGTGAGGCAGATCTCCATGAAATCGTCTTATAAATCATTTTGAACCTGAAAAACACAACATAAGGTACCCTATTGCTCTAAAGCACTAAATATCAGTTCTGCAAACACTGCAGAGTTGGGACCCCTGTGTCACTATCCGTTTAATAACTTTTAAACGACAGCACGGACAGACAAAATCAGACCAGCAACAGGTGTCTTAAACTTACCGCTAGGTGGTTATCGCATATACAATACATAAAATACACAAAAATGTACTTACTTTACAGAATTTATAGTCCAAATTTGTCAAAATCCGTTGTATATGCCGCCATTGGCACCGCTCTCCATGAAATCATCGACTTAAAGCACCGATCTCCGCACTTTAGGTTAGACCCCTTGCAAACAGTGACGTGAATCCAAAAGGACAGGGGCGAAGAAGGATCAAACCTACGACCGGACAGCATGCACAAGATGTGGCAATAAACATTCGAAGCAGACGAAGTACCCGTCAATTGGAGCCCCGTATCACATGAGTGGCAAAACAATCATTTTGCAAAAATTTGCAGAACTGACAAAGCAAAAGTGAATGAAATAAGTGACAATGACAGTGCGAAAAATTATGAGGATTACAATATTGACATGGTAATGTTATGTAATATTACTATATTAATAAGTTTGCAGTAAAATAATAATTGGTTATAATTGGTTATAATTGGTTAGTTAAAGACATCGTGCCGTTTCTTTAAATTAAGTGCAAGTCAACTTAAAGCAGGACAATGAATGACATCAATTATAACTAAAATAATACTAACATTACATTTGCACCTGCTCATTTTCAGTGATTAATCACCAGAAATAATTTATCATTACCCTCCATGCATGAATTGTATGCGTTAAATAACACTAACAAGCTAAGAGTCTGTTAACAAAATCAATGCACAAAATAATAGATGAGATTTCTACTGCTACACCGTTTAGCAAAGTTTAAGTACGCTCCGTGTTTACATTTTGACAAAGGCAATGTGACTACACCAACATAGTGTGAATACACATGCGGTTATCAAGTATAACGTCCTTCTTTATGAACTATTCATGACTGATACGGGTCATATATATATCGGTATGAATTTCTCTCGGAGTTGAAACGTGTTTTTATACCATTTTCCATGTAGGATTAAATCGAAAGTTAGATTTTTGGTGCAAGAGAACATTCGTCGTGACGGTGTAGTGAGTAAATTTTACCATGGCAGAAATACTCAAGCTGAGCTTTGGCAGGGATGGATTCGCAACAATACAAATGGTTAATGGAGAGAACCGTTTTACAACACCAGCCGTAGCCATATGGAACACAACGTTAGATAAGGTCTTAGAGTAAGCTAATTCTCTTCTTTCATTTCACTTTCTGCAGTTATAATTGTTTTTCTTTACAGTTTGTATTTAAACTATACAACTATTCATGTAGGAGGGTCCCGTGGCCGGCTCAGCGACTATTCAACCCCACGACTATTCGACCCCACGACTTTTTGACCCCTATCAGTAAAAGGGTGCGACTATTCAACCCCTCGTCTATTCAACTTCTGGCGATTATTCAACCCCTAGCGACTATTCAACCCCTCGCCTATTCAACTTCTGACGACTTTTTAACCCCTGGCGATTATTCGACCACCCGCCTATTCAACTTCTGGCGACTATTCAACCCAACGACAATTCAACCCCACGACTATTCAACCCCCACGACTATTCGACCCCTCGACTATTTGACCCCTATTGGTAAAAATGTGCGACTATTCAACCCCTAGCGACGTTCCAACCACTCGACTATTCAACTTCTGGCGATTATTCAACCCGTGACGACTATTCAACCCCTAGCGACTATTAAACCCCTCGCCTATTCAACTTCTGACGACTATTCAACCCCTCGCCTATTCAACTTCTGGCGACTATTCAACCCCTGACGACTATTCAACCCCTAGCGACTATTCAACCCCTCGCCTATTCAACTTCTGGCGACTTCAACCCCGCGCGACTATTCAACCCCTCGCCTATTCAACCCCTCGCCTATTCAACCCCTGGCGACTATTCAAACCCTGGCCACTATTCAACCCCTCGCTACTATTCAACCCCTCGCCTATTCAACTTCTGGCGACTATTCAACCCCTCGCCTATTCAACCCCTGGCGACTATTCAACCCCTGGCGACTATTCAACCCCTCGCCTATTCAACCCATGGCGACTATTCAACCCCTGGCGACTATTAAGCCCCTCGCCTATTTAACTTCTGGCGACTATTCAACACCTCGCCTATTCAACACCTCGCCTATTCAACCCCTGGCGACTATTCAACCCCTCGCCTATTCAACTTCTGGTGACTATTCAACCCCTGGCGACTATTCGACCCCTAATAAAAAGTAAGTGGAAGAGTATTTATTTTTGCATTTTTATTGATTATAAATAATGGTAAATGTTTTGACCTTATCAAAGTATTGGTATTGAATGTCTTAATACAATAGTAGACCTATGTAGCGGCATACGATTTCGATGGCTGGGAATACTGAATTGAAATGTGCGTTTGTTACAGTTTAATAGTAAGATAAATTACTTTATTATTCATATCGATCTTTTTTTAATGTTTTAATAATAATAATAACTGGCGGCATACAATTTTGGTGGCTATGAGAACTGTTTTGGAATATGCGTTTTTTTACAGTTTGGTAGCAAGATAAATTTCTTGATTATCAAGTTCTAAGTTAGGTCCAGACATTGAGCGTTGTCCAAGTCCTGATTATCTTAACACAAGCGTATAATTATGTGTCACCCATTGTGCGTCACAGGTGACATCATACTGTGACCATGCAGCCAGTGAAACGCGAACTGCAATAAGCTCAGCATTGTTTTAAATTATTATTTTGTATTGTTTTGTAAATAATTCAGGTATTGTTTATTATATTATCAAGAAAAAATGGAACACACGAAAAATGATACATTTAATCCTTATATAGATGTATTTATTATTATCATAATTAAGTATAATACATTATCATATACAATAGAAATAGATGTAAATTAAACAATATACAGTCATATAACCACAATGGGGTCGAATAGCCGCCTTACAATTTTCACCTGTTGTCGAATAGTCGATGGATTAATTAGTCGGCTAGAACAGGTAGGGGTCGAATAGTCGTGGGTTCGAATAGTCGCGTACCCTACGTGGCTGAGCGATTTAAGTCGCCGTCTTCTAACTCATCAGCCGCGTAGGTTAGAATCCTGGACAAGGGGAGAATTGTGGGAATGTCGGTAGTTCTATACAGACAGGACTCCGAGTCTTCCTCCACCAATGATTAGCTGAATGTTGCCAGTATGACCATAACTGTGTCGGTACACAAAAAATATACATGCATTACACAGTATAGTATCTTACAACCTATTTAAACAACAGCACTTGTGTATGAGTTATCGTTAGACATTGTAAAAATGTTTGTTTTTGTGTTGTTGTTTTTCTATTTTGTTTGTATATTGTTCACATATAAAAACTACTTAATTCTATTTTTATCTTTTACAGGTGCTCAAAGTTAGGCAAAGTAGTACTTTAGTACAAAACACAAAACTGTTACAGGAGCCCAAATTGAAATGTTATATGTGTAAATATTTATTTGTTTGCTAGTTCACTCCCTTCTGTGCTCATCCATTTGATTAATTATTTATTTTTGACCTCTACTTATGTTCCAGTAGCCTCCCTTTTGTGCTCGTCCATTTGATTGATTGTTTACTTTTGACCTCTACTTATGTTCCAGTAGCCTCCCTTCTGTGCTCGTCCATTTGATTAATTATTTATTTTTGACCTCTACTTATGTTCCAGTAGTCTCCCTTTTGTGCTCGTTCATTTGATTGATTGTTTATTTTGTCATCTACTTATGTTCCAGTAGCCTCCCTTTTGTGCTCGTCCGTTTGATTGATTGTTTATTTGTCATCTACGTATGTTCCAGTAGCCTCCCTTCTGTGCTCGTCCGTTTGATTGATTGTTTATTTTGTCATCTACGTATGTTCCAGTAACCTCCCTTCTGTGCTCGTCCATTTGATTGATTGTTTATTTTGTCATCTACTTATGTTCCAGTAACCCGGATGTAAAGGGACTTATAATTACCGGAACTGGAAAGTTCTTCAGTAATGGCATAGATCTCACTTGGTTAGCAGAGAATGATTCGGTTATATTCATGCGCGCCTTGGTGGCCTTCATTACACGCGTGATGGTGTTCCCTATACCTACGGTTGCTCTAATAAATGGTAAATATGTTATTTTAAAGATGATACTTGACAGTTTGCCTATATCAAATGCATGTACATGCAACAACATCATTCCCTGTCTAGAGGAATATAGGCATAATTTCTGTATTAACTAGCAGTGTAACTAAAGACGCTTTTGAACAATACTCTATTGTAAGACATTTCAATGTGTTAAATAAATTGCTCTTCGTGTTCACTCTTTCCATACCTATAAAGAAGCAGGATGTGGATTTCCGCTAAAAGTAGACATTGACGTCAGAGCGTGTTACCCGGATAATACTATAATGAGGTCATGTGATTTTCTTAGTTTTAAAAAAAAGCTAACTGTGCAGGGTGAGTAGACTGGAAACGTCGGATGCCACCTTCAAAGAAATAATTTTAGTTAATTATAATATAATTATAATTATTATAATTTAAGAAAACTAAAACTCTGAGTACATAATACTTTAGACTAAGAAAGCATTTTGGGGCGCATAGCCCCTTACTAAACATCTCTTCAATCCGAATGAATTGATATGCATCCAATGAAACATTTCTAAAACAATCAAAGCAAAGTATATGTATAGTGAAAGCTTAATGAATAAAGTACCTCTTTGCAGTCTCTGTTATAGCCTTAACTCTGAAACATTTGATATCTTTATGACCCATAATGCCTTTGTTCAGTGTGGATTTTCAGCGAAAATACAATCCATTCCAGAAAAAGTCTTGAGGTCTCCCAGTCCGTGGCTCAAACCAGATAGCTATCTAGGGTACTGTCTCAAATTTTAAACGCTTCTTTTTGTATAGGCCATGCATTCGGAGGAGGGGCTTTTCTGGCCCTGGCATGTGACTTCCGGGTCATGCAACCAGAACGAGGCTGGCTGTGCTGGCCAGAAACTGCCATTGGTATGCGATTCGGAACACCTCTCTTGAACATTGCCAGGTAAATAAAATGGCACTTTTAATGCGACGAAGTGGTTGATTATCATTAAAAAAATTACAAAATGCCTGTTATGTTCGGAGATATATAAATGCCTATCCTCTCTGGATAAATCTGGCGGCTATACTTCTGGCTAAAACGAAAAGAAACATAACACACTTTCCATTCAATTTACTTGGTTTGAACCCATTATGCAAGAACAATGAATTCTCAATATTTTTACACGTGTTTTTGTAATCACTAATCACTCTTCTTCTTTTAAATGTCATATGTTTTACTAGAATTTGCATTGCACTGGGCCTAATGGTCCTCATTTTTTAATCGACTGAGTACATGTACAATATCAAAGATTTAAGGTAGAGGAACTGTAATGCTTATCTCCAATTGAAGAGTATCAAAGTTAGGGTTAAATGCTTCAAAACAGGGGGTTGGGGGTTCGAATCCCGGTATGGGCACAAATGGTCAATTTTTTTCTTTCTACTTTTTCACTTTGACAACTATTTCTTTATCCCTCTACCAGATTAAGAAAGAAATATGTACAGTTTTTAATTTTATTCTTGTAAATGACAAAATTGTAATTCATTGACCTTTTCCAGTAGCATTGAGTCGATATGAACATCATAAAAAGGCACATTTTCTTCAAATGTTTTCATTTTTCTCCAGTAACTTGCCTTTATACATATAATTATCATTCTTTTGACACACTGTGTTCATTTTTGATGTCATTTTAACTCAAAAAATAACATTGATTAAATAAGCAGAATGTTAGTTCGATTTGTGAAAAGTGTTCGAAAAAAAATTGAGGGGTGATGAGCTTCAAATTTATTTTTGTCACTAACAGTGCCGTAAAAGTTCCTAATTTTTATACTTTTTTATTCATTGGGTGTCCTAGTTAATTTATACGAACTTAAAGTTTGTTGCACCAGTATTATTCAGTGTAAAATAAGTAAAAACATGCATATGTTTTTTAGCATTTGTGCATTTTTCCTCTTATCCACAGCCGATCTGCAACATTTATCTTGTTCTAAACTACATATTCTATGTCTGGGAAATATTTTGTTGATTTATTTGTGATATACTATTAAAAACCAACACACAGATACATGTTTTGTTTATTTTTTTTATATTTTAAGGAAAACATACTAACTTTTGCCTGGCATGGTGGTCGGACTTTTTTGGTCAATCTGGCCATCAAGAGTAGTAAACTTCAGTAATGTATACAAATTTTATCAGTTGGTAAATTTGACTTAAACTTTGCCAATAAGTGAGTTATAGCATATACTTGCTAGAAATAATAACCATTTCCTGATTCAGAGACATCACTATTAGGGTCGAAAATCCTTAAAGGATAAGAGTTAAATGGGGACATGGTCATTTTTTACTCATCTCTGCCTTCAGATGCAAGATTCCACCAGGTGTCGTTCAGCGGGACGCTCTAATCTACTCCAAGCGTCTTACCGCCCAGGAAGCACTTGACTTTCAGTTAGTTGACGTCGTTACTAAGGCAACTGAAATGGAGGCAGTCGGCAAGCAGCTCGTATCCAAGGCGTTGGGACCACGTGGTTTAGATCGTTTTATAGTTGGGGAGATGAAAAAAGACATCTATGGCGAATACGTGAATTTGTCCAAAGTGTGATATGTGTATGATATTGGTTGTGGTAATCCAGATATCTAGGTGCCGCTTTGCATGTCGGCAAAATGGGTGTATTAAGTTAATCTTCATATATACAGCCATATATTCGAGAATTACCGGCATGATTTTTCCCCTTTACTCAATATTTGTCTATGGCGTGATATTTTCTGGGAATGATCTTTATGGCATGTTTTCCTCATTGTGACTGATTTTTCACATTGTATATAAGTCAGTCCTTCTTTCAAATACTATGATTAACAGTATTAACTGAAATAGGGTTTGCCAAAATATGATGTTAGTAAAAAATAGCTGTCTCTGCAGCGTGGCTCAGGAAATACCTGCGTGCAATGAGGAATGGGGATTTATGGTTCACAGTGATCTAGGGCATCAATGAGATTGTTGCTGTTTTGTTGTTGCCTTACTGCACTCATTAGCCAAAGTCTATCTAATGTCATATTGATTCTTAAATATTCTTCGAATTGAAAACGTATGTCAATAAAACGGATATTTCCTATCTGCATGCTTTTGAGATCACGTTATATCGTCATCTGGGTAGTCCACTCTAACGTCTGTAGCTATCTTTAGCATAGAACTCTATTGTGCTTATTTATAGATTTGGTAAGAATGAACATTTAGAGTGATTGTTGTCAAATATATACTGTCTAACAATAATGGTAGTGTTCACCACCCGGGCCCCAGGTTCGTGCCAATTTTCAGATCCCTGGGGCCAAAAAAGGGGCAAAATGGCGGACGTGTAGTCCCCGTTTGGTAGCATTCGTACTAAAAGGGGGGTGGGGTCGAGCCTCGGAACCGGAAGCGCTAGGCCAAAACGGTTTTCGTTGCCAGGATGTCCCAACCGGGCCTCAGGTTCGTGCCAATTTTCAGGTCACTGGGGGCAAAAAAGGGGCAAAATGGCGGACGTGTAGTCCCCGTTTTGTAGCATTCGTACTAAAAGGGGGGTGGGGTCGAGCCTCGGAACCGGAAGCGCTAGGCCAAGACGGTTTTGGTTGCCAGGATGTCCCACCCAGGCCCCAGGTTCGTGCCAATTTTCAGGTCCCTGGGGGCAAAAAAGGGGCAAATTGGCGGACGTGTAGTCCCCGTTTGGTAGCATTCGTACTAAAAGGGGGGTGGGGTCGAGCCTCGGAAGCGGAAGCGCTAGGCCAAAACGGTTTTCGTTGCCAGGATGTCCCACCCGGGCCCCAGGTTCGTGCCAATTTTCAGGTCCCTAGGGGCAAAAAAGGGGCAAAATGGCGGACGTGCAGTCCCCGTTTGGTAGCATTCGTACTAAAAGGGGGGTGGGGTCGAGCCTCGGAACCGGAAGCGCTAGGCCAAAACAGTTTTCGTTGCCAGGATGTCCCACCCGGGCCCCAGGTTCGTGCCGATTTTCAGGTCCCTGGGGGCAAAATAAGGGGCAAAATGGCGGACGTGTATTCCCCCTTTGGTAGCATTCGTACTAAAAGGGGGGTGGGGTCGAGCATCGGAACCGGAAGTGCTAGGCCAAAACGGTTTTCGTTGCCAGGATGTCCCACCCGGGCCCCAGGTTCGTGCTAATTTTCAGGTCCCTGGGGGCAAAAAAGGGGCAAAATGGCGGACGTGTAGTCCCCCTTTGGAAGCATTCGTACTAAAAGGGGGTGGGGTCGAGCATCGGAACCGGAAGTGCTAGGCCAAAACGGTTTTCGTTGCCAGGATGTCCCACCCGGGCCCCAGGTTCGTGCCAATTTTCAAGTCCCTGGGGGCATAAAAGGGGCAAAATTGCGGACGTGTAGTCCCCGTTTGGTAGCATTCGTACTAAAAGGGGGGTGGTGTCGAACATCGGAACCGGAAGTGCTAGGCCAAAACGGTTTTCGTTGCCAGGATGTTCCACCCGGGCCCCAGGTTCGTGCCAATTTTCAGGTCCTTGGGGGCAAAAAAGGGGCAAAATGGCGGACGTGTAGTCCCCGTTTTGTAGCATTCGTACTAAAAGGGGTGGTGGGTCGAGGATCGGATCCGGAAGTGCTAGGCCAAAACGGTTTTCGTTGCCAGGATGTCCCACCCGGGCCCCATGTTCGTGACAATTTTCAGGTCCCTAGGGGCAAAAAAAGGGGCAAAATGGCGGACGTGTAGTCCCCCTTTGGTAGCATTCGTACTAAAAGGGGGGTGGGGTCGAGCATCGGAACCGGAAGTGCTAGGCCAAAACGGTTTTCGTTGCCAGGATGTCCCATCCGGGCCCCAGGTTCATGCCAATTTTCAGGCCCCTGGGGGCAAAAAAGCGGCAAAATGACGGACGTGTAGTCCCCGTTTTGTAGCATTCGTACTTAAAGGGGGGTGGGGTCGAGCCTCGGAACCGGAAGTGCTAGGCCAAAACGGTTTTCGTTGCCAGGATGTCCCACCCAGGCCCCAGGTTCGTGCCAATTTTCAGGTCCCTGGGGGCAAAAAAGGGGCAAAATGGCGGACGTGAAGTCCCCGTTTGGTAGCATTCGTGCTAAAAGGGGGGTGGAGTCGAGCCCCGGAACCGGAAGCGCTAGGCCAAAACGGTTTTCGTTGCCAGGATGTCCCACCCGGGCCCCAGGTTCTTGCCAATTTTTAAGTCCCTGGGGGCAAAAAAGGGGGCAAAATGGCGGACGTGCAGTCCCCGTTTGGTAGCATTCGTACTAAAAGGGGGTGGGGTCGAGCATCGGAACCGGAAGCGCTAGGCCAAAACAGTTTTCGTTGCCAGGATGTCCCACCCGGGCCCCAGGTTCGTGCCGATTTTCAGGTCCCTGGGGGCAAAAAAAGGGACAAAATGGCGGACGTGTAGTCCCCCTTTGGAAGCATTCGTACTAAAAGGGGGTGGGGTCGAGCATCGGAACCGGAAGTGCTAGGCCAAAACGGTTTTCGTTGCCAGGATGTCCCACCCGGGCCCGAGGTTCGTGCCAATTTTCAAGTCCCTGGGGGCATAAAAGGGGCAAAATGGTGGACGTGTAGTCCCCGTTTGGTAGCATTCGTACTAAAAGGGAGGGTGGGGTCGAACATCGGAACCGGAAGTGCTAGGCCAAAACGGTTTTCGTTGCCAGGATGTCCCACCCGGGCCCCAGGTTCGTGCCAATTTTCAGGTCCCTAGGGGCAAAAAAGGGGCAAAATGGCGGACGTGTAATCCCCGTTTGGTAGCATTCGTGCTAAAATGGGGGTGGGGTCGAGCCCCGGAACCGGAAGCGCTAGGCCAAAACGGTTTTCGCTGCCAGGATGTCCCACCCGGGCCCCAGGTCCATGCCAATTTTCAGGTCCCTGGGGGCAAAAAACGGGGCAAAATGGCGGACGTGCAGTCCTCGTTTGGTAGCATTCGTACTAAAAGGGGGGTGGGGTCGAGCCTCGGAACCGGAAGCGCTAGGCCAAAACAGTTTTCGTTGCCAGGATGTCCCACCCGGGCCCCAGGTTCGTGCCAATTGTCAGGTCCCTTGGGGCAAAATAAGGGGCAAAATGGCGGACGTGTAGTCCCCCTTTGGAAGCATTCGTACTAAAAGGGGGTGGGGTCGAGCATCGGAACCGGAAGTGTTAGGCCAAAACGGTTTTCGTTGCCAGGATGTCCCACTCGGGCCCCAGGTTCGTGCCAATTTTCAAGTCCCTGGGGGCATAAAAGGGGCAAAATGGCGGACGTGTAGTCCCCGTTTGGTAGCATTCGTACTAAAAGGGGTGGTGGTGTCGAACATCGGAACCGGAAGTGCTAGGCCAAAACGGTTTTCGTTGCCCGGATGTTCCACCCGGGCCCCAGGTTCGTGCCAATTTTCAGGTCCTTGGGGGCAAAAAAAGGGGCAAAATGGCGGACGTGTAGTCCCCGTTTTGTAGCATTCGTACTAAAAGGGGAGTGGGTCGAGGATCGGATCCGGAAGTGCTAGGCCAAAACGGTTGTCGTTGCGAGGATGTCCCACCCGGGCCCCATGTTCGTGACAATTTTCAGGTCTCTAGGGGCAAAAAAAGGGGGCAAAATGGCGGACGTGTAGCCCCCATTTGGTAGCATTCGTACTAAAAGGGGGGTGGGGTCGAGCATCGGAACCGGAAGTGCTAGGCCAAAATGGTTTTCGTTGTCAGGATGTCCCATCCGGGCCCCAGGTTCGTGATATTACCGAGGTAGAAGTAATAAATAGTATTAAAGAGCTTAAAAGTGGTTAAAGCACAAGGAATAGATGGAATAGGTACAGAATTTTACAAAAACACATGTTCTAACATAAGTCCTATTTTACACATTTTGTTTAATAAAATATTTCTGTCTGCCAATTTCCCATGTAAATGGAGCGAAAGTATAATAGTACCTGTACCACTGTGTGGGAATGGACACCGGATATAGCTCAAAAAGTGATAAGTAAACATACCAATATGCTGTTGTTTTTCTTGACCAGAGGTAAGATCTTGCTGTGTTAACGATTATGTACCGTATCCACAAATGAAACAAGTGTTTGAACTATTAGCTGAATGCTAAATTTGGCCTATGATGTGCTTTATAATGCTTAAAAATTAGCAGACCATGAAAAATGTTACTTTAAATCTGTGATGATCACCTCAAAACTCACAGAATTTCGACAAATATTGTAATCTTAGGAAATTTATCGAATAAATAAAGAAATCTGAATCGAAGGATTTTACAAGCATGAGCTAAACTATGTTTATTGTAAAAACTGGCAATGTAACTTTTAAACTGTTAAAGATATGCCCTTACAAATGTTCACGATACTGTACCGGGGATAGCCGTTTTGTGTACTGGGGATAGTTTCAAAGTTGAGCAATGTGTACTGGGGATAGCAGGTAAAAATGGACCAAAATGATAGTAAAACTACAACATTATACATACAATATACATGTATGCCTTTTTCGAACTATTTCGGTTACTCCATTTTTTTAAATTATCAATATTTATCATAGGTACGTCTAATACTAATTGAGTATAAAAGACGTATCACATTTACCAATGATTTATAGGTCCAGGGCTACTACCTTTATTATCATCTTTCTTACCATCTATTCGACTCTTGTTTAATAACCTACAAAATAACTTTACTTTCAGAATAACAATGCAGTACTTATGTTGTTACTGCAAACAGTGCTTTCAGGAGTACAAGGATGTAATCTGGCACCTGATAGAAAGGCACCACACTGAAGAGATAAAATTCAGACGAACAGGCGGAAAAGATGTTAAAATACTCGCATATAAAATAACGCCAGATCTGTGTAGAGAACAGGGTAGAACAATCAATGTCGATGAAGTGAATGAAAGGATACATGTTTCTAAGAGCTCCGGGGAATAGCCGGGACTTTGACCTTTCGGTCCAGCCAAGCCCGGGACGAACTGATGGTTAAACCCCGGCCAAATGCTCCCGCACCCCAGAGACTCTACATAAGGCCCAATCTCGGCTAAATTTGGCGCTATGACAAAACCACCGCGGTCACCCGGCCCTGCGGGTGGACATGGAAAGTAAAAACACGGCCCTTTTCCTCGGTTATCCCCGGTATACCCCCGGACCTGGGGGTGGGGGGCGTGGTTACAATTGACTGGTGCATTATAATGTCATTTGGCCCGAAGTGTAATGTAAATATTTTTTATATTATACCGAACCTTGTATATTACCATTAAATACTATTAAAGCGCTTTAGGTGTGTTTTATTAAACAAAGCTAATGAAGTTTTCTCGCGACTTTTCTACGTCGGTGTGAAAATAGCAAGATGCACTTACTAGATGTATGACGTCACCGGTCAATATTATATTTATGATATGGACAGCTGATGATATAAAACTGAATTTTCATTAGAATACAAAGACATACGGACCGATCATCTTTATTTATATATACAAAGAAGGGACACATTTATGTAAGGTATACTATACATATAACAGTAACATTTTTGCTCTAATTTCTCGATATGGACAACATTGGACAATTTCCCCTGAGCTTGCATAGAGTTAAGATGTCGTAACCATTATCACAGTCTCGTTAATATAAATACATCGCAACTATCCTCAGTACAGTTAATAGCTATCCCCTGTGCAGTTATTTATTTGCTTCAGCTATCCCCGGTACATCTTCAGGTCATCAAAAATGATGAATATCTCCATAACAACAAAACATATCGTATTGATATCAAACACAATATTAGATGCTGTAATTACAATGAAATCGCTCGATTCAGTTTTCTTTCTTATTTTTATTTGTTGTTTTATGTTTGAAATCGTATCACATAACTGAACATTTGTGAGCGATCATCCAACATTCGGCGAGAATTTTGCTATTATACAAAAGAGGAGACACATTTCCATTATAGTCGTGTATTGCACAGGATTGATCTATTCGAAGCTCTTCGAATTTGATAAATATCACTATAAAATAAAACAATAATAACAAAAAACTTACCATGTGTCAGAATCAAACGTTTATTGATTGATCATTTTTCGAGCTATATCCGGTGTCCATTCCCACACAGTGTGTACATAAGTCTGGTTCTATAGATAATCCAGCAAATTATCGTGGAATATCCCTTCTCAATGTAATGTATAAGATATTTTCAAGCATTCTTTTTAAAAGAATAAACACTTGGGCTACACAGTTCAACAAAATTGCGGAAGCGCAAGCGGGCTTAAGGAGGGGTTACTCTACAACAGATAATATTTTTACCTTGCAAAGCATGATACAAAAATATATTACTAAGCCTGAAGGTAGATTTAATGTACTGTATGTTGATTTTAGAAGGGCCTACGATGGGTTACAGCACCATAAACTATTCCAAACATTATATGACATAGGTATAAGGGGAAGACTGTATAATTGTCTTGTAGCTATGTACTCTAATTTACAAAGTCGTGTACGTATTTCAAGCTCCCAAGCCTCTAGTGCAATTAACTGTAACATCGGGATATAGCAGGGGGACCTGAGCAGTACAATAATTTTTAATCTTTATATTAATGAATTATGCAATTTCTTTTTTGAGAGGGGGCATAGAGGAATCTTTGTAACAGAGAGTATTCCAGATACTACATGTATACTATATGCTGATGATGTTGCGAGTTGTGCTGATACGGCCATTGAACTGCAACGCCAATTAGATACTCTGGCAGATTTTTGTCAATTTTCAGGAATGAATATTAATCACTCCAAGACCGAAATTATTCTATTTAGAAAGAGCGGACCTCTGAGGGCATACGAAAAATGGACTTATATGGGAGAAAGAGTTAATGTCACATCGAATTATAAATACATGGGTTTTATTTTTTTTCTTCTACATTATCGTGGAATAAAGCTAAGGAAAAGCTTGCTGCTCAAGCACAGAAATCCATCAACGCTATTAAGGCTTTTGGACGCAACTTTGGTAAATTTGAACTTGTGGAATATTTTAAGCTTTTTGATTCCATGGTCAAGGTTATTTTAATTTACGGAGCAGAGATATGGGGCACTGAGGTTGCAGATAAAATTGAACAAATCCAGATGCATTTTTGTAAAGATTTTTTAGGACTTAGAAATACTACGGTTATTAATTGTATGGTATTAGGAGAGTGTGGTAGACTACCCCTCAGTGTTGATTATCATATTAAATGCAAAAATATTGGTGTAAACTGCTATTTATGCAAGAAAATATATCCGAGAAATAGCTATATAATGTTAAAACGGCAGGATGACATGGGTAGACGAAATTGGGTGAGTGCCATTAAAAAGTTATTATTTCGATTTGGATTTGGGTATGCATGGGTGTATCAGGAAATAGGAAATACTAGTAACTTTATCTATCAATTTAAAGCAAGGCTAGCTGATTGCATGAAACAAAATTGGTCATCAATGGTAAATGAATCCAGTCGCTGTGACACATACAAACAATTTAAATCCCTTTTAGAACCAGAACGATATTAAGTTCTAGATTTTTCTTCCATTTTAAGGAAGTTCTTAGCACGATTTAGGTGTCCAGTCCAAAAGTTTGCCATAGAAGTAGGAAGGCATCAAAATGTCCCTAGGAACGAACATATTTGTTTATATTGTTTTATTTCACATTGCTTTGTACACTATAACTAATCTTACATGTGAAAATAAGTCTTTTTATGTTTATTGTATGAATATAAACACAGCTCTTGTATATGCTTCTGTAAATGATGTGTATTTTGGGCCGGTGGCCATTATATACTAAATAAAAATCTGTCTGCCTGTCTGTCTGTCTATCCGGGCAGATCTAACGAAGTGGGCAGGGGGCGCTATGGTCCAGTCGACAAAAATCAATAATTAGACAGCTAGCAGATCGGGATCTGCACTGTTTGCTTTGAATAAATTTGACCTCGACTATGATGAATACGACGAAGACGACGACGATGATGACGATGATGATGTTGATGATGATTGTGGTGATGATGAGGATGTTGATGATGATTGAAAGGGCAATGCCTCTTTTCTATTTCTCTTATTTGTTTCCATTTTAGATAACGATTAAATATTGAATGGTGATACATTTGGCAAATTTATTGACATACATGTATGTTTTTAAATTGAAGACTTTTAGAAAGTGTGTGTTCATGATTAAGTACGTAATATCTTGTGTTCAGTTCTGTTCTATTCTGTACCCTTTAAAGAGCTGAGTAATCTTGTCAAGAAATAGTCCAGCATATGTTCGTTGCCATGTATGTAAATTAGCCTACACAGTAACTTGTGTCACTTGCTATCAAAATACCTTATATGGATATGGACTAAGAGTAAGTTCTCAGGGACAGATCTACGATTTTACCGTTGAGGAAGTATGTTTTCACATGCCAGTCACATGGAATGGGTATTGCTATTGAGTTCTGGAATTTCATAAATGCGTTTTGGCCTGTCTCAAAACTTAAATGATACTATTTAACAGTTTTATTACTTTGAATGCATATGTGATATTTACTGTTTATTGCTGCGCCTACACTGTATCTTCCCATTCTGTATCCGCCCCTGGTCACAATAATTTTGTCATAGCCTAAAAAAGCGTGGTGCACGAGATTTTTCATCCAGTTTAGCCGCTTCTAGTCACGCCACCAATCTGGCCACAGTATCTTCGTGAACGTTGTGTTATTCACGCCTTTCGACGTTCGCATACTCATTTTGGTTATATTTAACAAAGTTAAGTTGAAAATATATTAAAAGAACGGAGCGACTTGTAAACATGTTTGTAAGTACTATTTATTACTTTATTATTACATATCTACATTTAGTTACAATACATTTACATTTTAAATTGTGTACCATTTTCCCAACAGCAATTCTTGGGTGGTCTACCCAGACCACGTGGATTTCGTAGCCATATGTATACAATATATATAAATATATAAGTATTAAATTCCTGTCACTCAGAGAAATATTTCAGGTCATTCTAAGTTATGATAAGAGAAGACGACGAATATTGACCATGTACTTATTGGCCGATAAATACATTATAATTTTACGAATATTGTTGTTTTTAAATATATCGCGGGGACCAATTACGATCATTATAGCGAGATCCAGCTATTTTGGTGGTGGACCCAAGACAAATGTCTTGGTGGAACCACCGGCATACCCCATGTCAGCGGAAAAGTTCCGCAGGAAGACCTTCCCCCATAAAATCAAGAACGGGATTCGAACCCACTCTGTAGGCATCCAGAAGAAGTTACTCATCGGTGACTACCACTACGCCACCACGGACGCTTCACTGTTATACGAATAATAATGGTGATAAGGCATAAATTACACTTTTTTTGTGTTCAGTTTTCATGTATAGGAAATAAAGATATGTTCAAAGTGTACTTTTATCAGCATTTATTGCATTGAACAAGGCATATGGAGATTTTAAGATCATAATAAACTGGACAACAATTTAAATAGTTATCTGACTTGTGTTTTGAGGCTTATCTGTCTAACCTTGAGTTTGACTATACTCAGAATGTTTAAGGGGTCCACATTGGTGAAAATTACCTATGGCATCAGTATACTCATCTCAGTAAAAAAACACACACCACTTAATCAACGACCGATACATACACTATGCAGAGATGAATTCAGGGGTGAGGATGGGGGTGGGGGTGCGGGTGGGAGTGGGGGATGCATCCACCAATCAAGTAAAAGAGTAGAGTCGTGAAAACGCATGCATGGAAGCTTATAAATTCTAAGCCTTTAAATAAATTTTGTCTGTTGACTGTTTAGGTCGAAGTCATGGTACCTTACTGTGTGTAAATATCTAGTATTTACTGCGATAAAGTTGAATGGATCTTGATTCATGTCCCTCCCACCCCCATCACCTCACTCCACATTTTCTGAATCCGTTCTTGACGGAGTGTGCTGAAGGTTAACACTACATCTGTTTGAACACGGTAGACATTAGCCAATGTATCAATATCCTCGCCTCAATAAGAAACACAGCGCTTGACCAACGACCGCTACGTTTCACACTGTGTGCTAAAAGGTGGCACTAGTATTGTCGGTTACCATTTTTCGGCACAGAAACAGTAACAGAACAACTGTCTCACCCCTCTATTAAAGTGGCGTGTAAAAAGAAAACTTAATTACATAGATCAAGCTCGACAGGAATTAAATAACTTCATTTGGGCTATAAGACTATACAGTATAATAATCTATAATATAGTGACCTTTTCTCCCTTCTCTTGAGTCAATGGTCTAAGAGAAGCAACTCTGTCAGGATCAAAAATTAAGCTATGTACGAGTTGCCTTCCTTTGCTACCCAATCTCACTCGGAACTCCTCAGGTAATTCCGTCCTCGGACAATCATGATTCGTGAATTATCCGAGGGGTTCCGATTGGACCATCCCGTTCACGGAATTACCCGAGGAGTTCCGATTGAGTAAAATGGCCGAGGTGATGTGATTGATAAAAAACACACAGCGCGAGCTATTCTGGAGTGATTTCAAGTAATTACTTCTTTTAACTTTAATGAAAATTATAAGGCATACGATATTCGTTCAAACAAACAAAAATACAATTCCATCGTTAGGTTATTATATTGTTTCCATCGGCGTATATGTAAGGAGTTGGGTCCAACACAATATTTGGTGTTGTGTACCCTTTATAATCTGTTTCGTCTGTTTGAACGCGGTACAAAATTGAAATAAAAATAATGGTTAACCGCTCAAATCTAAAACTTTATTCTGCTGTTTTTTAATGTACATTGCCAGACTATTGCGGATCTTAACTTACCTCTTTGTGGGGGGGGGGGGGGGGGGGGGGGGGGGGGGAGGTTGAGACTATTCGACCCCGAGACTATCCGGCCCCAATATATGTGACTATGCTTTTAATGTATTACTGCTTTATTTGATATGTTGTTTGACTTTTTATGATAATAAAGAATAGGCTTTTTTATATATACGCTGAAAATATACCCAAAAAAGAGAGAAAAAAGAAAAAAATGATGAGGGTATATATACTGATGGCCATCTATGCCATTGCTGTTGTTAATTTTTAACTTCCCTCTCTCACGCCAATAATATTGTGCAAATAAGGTATAAATGTTTATCCTTAATTGACATAAGCCAAATCAAAACCTACATAAGAACAATAATTGAACCAACATAAATGTAATACAAGTTATAAATCTAATTAATTAAAAAGATCTTAACAAATAAAAAAACTATTTCTCACTTTTACCAAACTGTAACAAACACACATTTCAATTTAGTCCTCTTTTCAATTTAGTCAAATAAAGTCACAGCATTTACCATCAATTATAATCAATAAAATGCAAAATAAATACACGTCCACTAACTTCTTACTAGGGGGTGAATAGCCCAGGGGTTGAATAGTCAAGGGATTCAATAGTCACTAAGCCATTTAACTGCGTTTTCAGAAATAATAAGATTTAACAATTCCATTAGAAGGCAAAGCCTACTTATATAATTATGTTATTTGATAATCTTCTCAAAATTGTTTTATATTTTAAAACATAAGTTAACACATGGTATATGATTTTTGAAGTTGCTTTGTTGTATTTTAACATTCCATGGTTTTGTCTGTCTCAGGTTGTTGTTCTACGAGTCTCCTGTTATCCACATCAACTAAGGCACCGTTTACTGGTACTGTCACCATCCAGGCAACAACTTGACATCAAATCTGCCATCAAGAGCTCCATTTTGCCTGCCCCAGCAAGGTGCTACCGTTTTCCCTCATTCATGAACGTTTCCCTCGGCATAAACATTGCTCTGCTTCTATACACAAAGGATCCTGTATTTACAGACAAGACATACACACAAGGTAAGGGGGTGCTCTTGGCATAATGGTAGAGTCGATGATTTGTAACCCTGTAGACTGCTTAGCCTCTCACCATGTGGGTTCGAGTCCCATTCAGGGCAAAGGACGTAATGTGGAAAGGTCTTCAAGCTAACATATGTTTATATAACATAAGCAAGGGACACAGGTCACCTAAAAAAACAGACATTTATCTGGGTCTTCCTTCACTGACTAGCTGGACCTTGCTATATTGATCATAACTGGATGCTGCGATGGATCTAAAAAACAAAAACAAAACACAAAGTAATGGATCTAGCCTTTGGGTCATTTGTATTTCAGAATTATTTGTACCCTTGAAAATAAAAGCTTGCTTTAAGTTTGGGAAAAAACACCAAGCTTGTTAGTTTACCAGCAGACAATTGTATATTTCTGATTGTAAGCAAGGGAGCTATACCGCTTCCATTTGTTACCATATAGTATGATGCAGCTATTTTTTTTTTAACTGGGGCTCCCCATGGGCAACCAATCGAGTAAAACAATTATTAAATTTCTTTCAATCTATCTTAGTTTTCTTTATTTTATGTGTGGGATACTCTGTTTATTTTAACTATTATTTTTGTTGCATCACACTGACACAAATATGGTCATATTGATGACGTCCAGCTTATTATTGATAGAGGAAGACCCCTAACATATGTCTGGGTAGAACCACCAGCACATCATGAAAGTTATCACCCAGAATCAAACTCTAACCTTCTCTGTGAGGTACTGAGGGGTTATTTGTTACTCAGTTTGTGAAAATAATTTGACTTTTATCTTGCTTAAATTTTTATTAACTTGTACAAAAGTCTTAGTTATATGCCAACAAATTAATACAAGTTAGAAGAGTTAAGAACATAAAACACCAAACTGACCATAGTTGCAGAAACATTTCTATATTGAAAATTTAATCAGGCTTATCATTGCATCTATCAAATAATTTTTCACATGATTAAAAATAAACAATTTTTTGTTAATATAACAGAAATTTTTGGCTTTTATAAGAAGATAGATCCAAATCCTAAATTGCAGAAAACCAGAATTTAACATCAGGCTGAGATATACCAAAGTTGTAATCATGATAGTGACGTGTGTCCTTTTCTTATGTTCACCTTACAAGGGTAGTTCCATTAACTGATTGAACTGATGTTAGGATACTGTGGTAACTGGTTATGGTGTGGTGTGGTATATTTTGTCAGGTATTCATGGCATGCTATACATAGTGACGGCAGCACTATCTGCTTCAAGTGGACACCGTCTCCAGATAACTGAAATATGATTAGTGGGACAATAAACTCAACAAACAGCTGATTGAACTTGTGTTAGGATACTGTGGTATTTGTGTGGGTGTGGTATACTATGTCAGGTGTTCATGGCATGATATCACCGTGAATGTTAAACTATATCATCTGCACATGAACTGCATCTCAGAAAAACTAATTGACTCTAGATGTGAAAATTAATACAACATATAATGTATTGTTAAGGTTTTCTTTTTAACTCATTTATTTATTTATGCATTTATATTTATATTTCCATTTATCATATTGCAGTATAATGTATATTAACATTGTTTACAGTTGGGAGCTACATGTACAGAGGTACTCACACAACATTGGACAAGTCTGATTCTCAGATTGTGAAAAGCTAAATCTCCTGCCCCATATTAAGCCATGATGAGAACCCACACAAGTTCCATAACGAGCCAAGTAGAAAACAGAATGGTAGGAATGTTACTATATCTATTTTATATTTTTTTTTTAGCCTCGTTCATATTTTATGAAGGGAGGGCATAAGACTTAAATTGTGCCACTGACTTCAGATCCAACTGACATTTACCCAAAACTGATAATTTGTCTGCATTATTTAGATTTTTGACCATTAAATTTCTTCGTATTATTAGTAGAAAGAAAATTATTGAAATGGGTTTAATACAATTATAATTGTTTAACATATTTACAGCTCATAGTTTTACCAACAAAAATATTTTATAACATACTTTTTTAACCACAGACCATTTTAAACTGTTTATAAAATTAAAAAATTATTTTCACTGGATTTTGTATGCCTTTAGCTGCTATGAGTAGGGTACATGGTTTATGATTGTTTATCTTTGAAGGAGATTCTCTTGCTCCCAATATTTAATTAAACCTGTTTAATTACAGCTCTTAAGGATTCAATACCCTTGAAGCAGCAGCCCTGGAACAAATTAGTGTTACCATGTCAAGGCTTTCCTTAAACCTATGAAACAACAACAATCCCCATGACTAAGCTGGAATCCATACTAAACCATGAATGGAATTAGTCCTGGCCTTAAAAAAAGACTGAATCACATCGTAAGTAGGTTTAAATATGTTGCTTATATAGCAGAATGCATTTTACTCACTGGTAGTAACCTAGAGAGTATGATCACGTACAATGTAATCCTAGATGCTAGTACATATCATCATAACTTTTGACAACACTTTTGTCTTTAAGTCATTATCATTTTACTAATTCTTATGCTCAAAAATATATTTCTATGTACCTGTATCTCATTTAATTCACATTTGTTCAGAGCAGTGAAATGTTTCCACGTTGTTTGCTTTTGAAAATTGTCTAAAATTTCATCGTTCTGATGTATGTATTTTTTTTCCCTAACCAGGCCCAACAGTCATCTCTTCAAAAAATATACAGAATGAATCAAGCAAGAAAACCAACAAAATTCTGAGGATTCCAAACAAGTTTTCCTAGAACATATTAAGACAAACATTTAACAAGATCTCATGGTCTCCCAAACATCAGTCTAAGAACATTCAATGTATTAGATATCACGAAGAAATCCAGGATCTCCAAACCATTAGTCCAAGAAAACCCAGCAAGATGCCAAGGCCTCCAAACTATTATTCCAAAAACATCCAGCAAGATACCAGGGCCTCCAAACAATTAGTTCAAGAACATCCAGCAAGATGCCAGGGCCCAAAACTATTAGTTCAAGAACATACAGCAAGATACCAGGGCCCCGAAACCATTAGTCCAAGAACATACAGCAACATACCAGGGCCCCCAAACCGTTAGTTCAAGTACGTCCAGCAAGCTGCCTGGGCACCCAAATAATTAGTTCAAGAACATGCAGCAAGATACCAGGGCCCCCAAACTATAAGTCCAAGAACAAGCAGCAAGAAACCAGGGCCTCCACAAAATGTTAGTCCAAGAACATCCAGAAAATGCCAGGGCCTCAAAACAATAAGTCCAAGAACATCCAGCAAGATACCAGGGCCTCCAAACTATTAGTTCAAGAACATCCAGCAAGATGCCAGGGCCTCCACAAACTATTAGTCCAAGAACATCCAGCAAGATGCCAGGACCCCGAAACCATTAGTCAAAGAACACACAGTGTACCTAAATGAAAATCCATCAAGATGTCAGGCCCTACAATCATCAATTCTAAACTATACCATGTATATAAAACATATATTCCTGATGTATGAGGTAAGGATGCCATTTTTTGCTATGAAATATTCTTTAGCATTACAGAAAAAAAATACTTAAACTTAGCCAGAAGAAAGGTTTTTCATAACATGTGGTCATGGATTTGAAAATCTGAAGTTAATTTTAGTAACATCACCTGTGAAAAAATGTTTAAAGCAAACATACTATTCAAGAAGAATTCCATCTTTCATTCAATCAATACACTACAGTTTGCATGCAGAACATGTGGCATCACATAAAAGAATTTTTTAGACCTTATATCTCATATGCATCATGTCTGTAAACAGAGCATTGTTACTAACACACTCAACAAACCATATTTTCAACTCTATTACTTTGGCTACTGGTAGTACCACAGAAGACAGTAGTTTAATAGCACCTAAACTTTGTAGCAGCACGTACACAACAAATCATGCTTAATGCCCTGCATCTTGGCTTTACAGCTATGCCTAGCAACATAAACAATGCATGTTTGCTTAAACCTCATGCCAATAGAAACTTATTTCCATCCTTATTGTGACAACAAATATTTCCATTGTCTAAGAATATAAATAGGAACCATAGCATTTTCTTGTATGACATATTTTACTAGGACAACTTTACAATTCACTCTGTTCAAACAAATATTAGACAATAAATTTTGATTTCCATGTAAAATAATTAATAAGGATCTTAGGGTGCACCGGTGGTGTAGTGGTAGAGTTGCCGATTTGTAACTCTTTTGACTGCTTAGCCTCTCACCTTGTGGGTTGGAGTCCAGGGCGAAGGACTTGTGAGAAGGTCTTCCTGCTGACTTGCGATGCGCCAGTGGTTCTACCCAGACGTGTCTGGGGTCTTCCTCCACCAAAAAGCTGGACGTTACTATAATGATCATAAATGGTCGGTGCAATGTATTTCAGTAACAAAACAAACAATAAGGGTCTTACTCAGCAATGGCATATTTTAAAAATAGTCTGCATTACGTTTATGTATTCTGATATAATTTCAGCTCAGGAAATCCATCCTAAGCTGAGTTAATGTTTTGCTCCAGCACATTGATACTGTTATCAAGGTAAGCTACCAAATAATAAATACTGAATCTATATGCAGACTTGTAAGCATAAAAAGTATTGCCTCAGGATTTTCTCCTTTATATAAAATGTCAACTTGATACTTCATTAATATAAATATTGCTAGTCTGTCATTTGTTTGCATTTTACAGTGTATTCTATGCAGGTTATTGCAGCTTAACACATAGTCTTGGGACTTGCAGATGTACATATCTGAAACACTATCTATATAAAATTCCAGCATGTTATCGGTATACTCTTAACTATAGTGATGTACTCCACTGTTATTTCAGCTCATGATGTTGCATTAGACTCGCATTAATCCTAAACTAGAACAACGTTCTGCTACAGCATGTTGATGTAGTTATCAAGGTAAGCTATCAAGTGACTTGCCATTTTTGCAGAAAGATTTTCTAGGAACTCAGTTAAACCAGATGCGCCATGGCGTAGTGGTAGAGTCGCTGACTTGTTACTCCTCTGACTGTTTAGCCTTTAACCAAGTGGATTTAAGTCCCATTTGAGGCAAAGAACTTAATGTGGAAAAGTCTACCCAGCTAATAGCGGAACTGGTGGTTCTACCTAAACGTCTGTGTGGGGTCTTCCTCCACTAAAAGAATGGATGCCCCTATAATGTTCATAATTGATCGCTTTGATGTATTTAAAAAATCAAGACAAAAATAAACTTAATTTAACTTTTCTATCTTTAAAGTGTTCTTTTTTCTATTTTTATAGTGTAAACTCAATACATCAGCAAATAGGAACAGCAAGCATGTCACCAATTTATTTTTCTACATTATTTTGTCATTACCTACTTTTGTTTCAGCTCTTGAACTTGTGTCAACATCCTTCCTGAGCTGAATTGAAGTCCTGGTCCAGCTTTTTGATATAGTTATTTAGGTAAGCTAGCTACCTAACATCAGCTATTTAAACAGCTGAGTGGACAAAAAATGTTCATGACTCTAAACTAAGCAACTCCATACATGATTTTTAAGGCAGTAGAGATAAATTTTGATACTTTGCATTGATGTTGTGTTATATATTGATTTAGTGACTTCTGTTTGCCAGATCGTGTCAATTCCTGATGTGAAGAAAATTACATTTGGTTACCTGAGTTTGGTTAATCATTATTCCCCTAGCAAAGGGGTTCGGCTTTACAATGCAGCAACAACTTAAAGGGTTTCCATAGCTTGCATGCAATGCCCTTGGTTATTTCCACAAATTCATATTGCTGCACTTTGATGCATTTTGATTATATTGGGACCATGCATCTATCATGACTACTTATATAGGGATTTGTTGACAGATAATTTAAACTATTCTGTGTAAAATAAATGTGATTTAAAATTGAATGTATTGTATTTTTCTGCTACTGCAGCTCACCAAGGTGTCATAGAATGTCCTTTCCCCCAAAGTAGAAATGGAAATCCTATCACTCCCTGGTTTTTATGTTGTGGACAAAAATAAGGTAAGCTGTCTTTTATAATTAAAGAGAAAATGTGCTTATTTTGTGCTAGACAACTTGCTTGAGTAAAAGATACAAAGCAACCTTCAGGTCTCCGGCTCATCTTCCAGATTATCTTTTGTAAATACAAAATATAAGACAACACCATAACTTTTATTTGTTTATTGACTTTTATTTTAGTCTTTTGCTATAAAGTGTCTAGATACATTACCAAACTTTTTTCTCTGGACTTCATCAATGTAGAACATTTTTGAACATTCAGATTGTATATTTTTGTCTACCATCCCCAAATCTATATAAATGTTTATCATCTATGATATGTATTGTTACAGCATCTACATAAGATCTAACCAGCGATCCAGACCTAATCCTGGCCCCAGATGGACAAACTTCAGCTAAGTTCTACTGATGCTACTAATGGTGAAGTCCTACATAAATATTACCGTGCTAGTGTGTGGTGAGACTTGTTATGGATGGACTTTTAACAGATGGACAAAGACAATATCCAGGGACATAGGCTCAGCATACCAATGTGGTATTTTAATCACTTTTTTCATAAATTTGCCTACAGTGTACTGTCAGTATGTCATTCACTGCCATCATGCCAATTTGAAAAAAATTATTGGTGATATAGGAAATATTTGTGTATAAAATAAATAATTAGAATAAAACTAACAATAAATGATCTGCAATATAATGAAAAAAATAATGGCAAGCTAAAAGTTGGTAAAAATACTTGTTTGTTTTTTCCTTATATGAATTTTAAGTGAATACCTTGTTTTTTTAATTAGTTTGCGGAACAAAATGATTTAATAAATTGTTAATACCACTGTAATGGATTTTTTTTACAAAATGTTTTAACATTAATCAACTTTGCATATATATGTCCTTACTTGAGGTATGAGAGATTGGATGGAAAGATGCTGGTGTCTAAGTTTAACACAAGAGCATGTTTACCAGCTCTCTGGAGGGTGCAGTTGGCTTTATCTGGAGGAGTTTATCACAAAAATCATAATAATAACAATCAGACAATTTAAAATACTCACAAATCTAATCTTACAACAAAAGTTTAGTAAATTTCTACATTCATGCACTCGAGTGATTACCTTAGTTTTAAGTCTCTGCAGCATGGCTCAGATAGGAAATACCTGTTTGCAATAACAAGTGGGGACTTAGGCTGCTCTATTCACACTGATCTAAAGCATCAATAAACAGACTTTTGCAGGACCTTTTCAGGTTACAATGACTTATTTGGTTTTGGAGACAAAAGTACTTGGTTCAAACTGCTGGATATCACCTTTAAGGGAGTATCAACAGATATTAAGTACATGACTTTCAAGTAAAGTAGTCATTTGATCTGTTGGCTTAACTGGAATCTGAAAATATGTTTCATTTGGAGATTAATTTTTTTTAAACTTTGGCCCATAGAAAACATGACCTTTTAATAGGCTTATCTCTGACTGTTACATGTGTATATTAGTTGTCAGTTTTATATTAAAGCTGTTGTCCATCCTGGTAAAGTCTTCTTTCCAAGTACGAGTTTTTATTTGGTCGGATCATCGCTAATGTGGCTTATACTTATATAACTCTGAAGATGCAATGTTTTGTTACTTCTCACTTTGGGAGCCTGATCATCTGGGTACTTTGACAGCAAGCATGGCAAATTTACATATGTTTGTAAATTTGTATTTGACTAATGCTGCCACTATAAAGTATATTCCTTTTTTCTTTCACTGTCCATGTCAGAAAAAAGTATGCATGATGGGTAACTTGGTTTAACATGGTTTAAACCTGGTTTACAACATTACGGTACTTTCTGACTTGAGGTTGCAGATATTTCAAGATTTACAGATTTGACTTCTGGACTTTCTAGGGCTGGATGTTTTTTCCCTGACTTTATCTTCTTTGTATTCTTGGTTTTATTCTGACTTCAGGCAACAATCTTGTGTTCTTTTCGAATCAGTTATTGTGTTACTTTCACTGTGATACCTGGCAATTAACATATGACATCGTTCCACACCTAGCTACATTATCCTGTTTCTGGGGAAGCAGTTCCTTATATAGCTGTGCCCTGGCATAGTGGTAGTCTCCTACTTATAACTCCTGACTGCTTAACTTTTCATAGCATGGGTTCGAGTCCTGTTCGGTCCCGGACTTAATGTGGGAAGGTTTCTAGCTGACCTTCGGTGTGCCACTGTTTCTTCCCGGACATTTGTCTTGGATCTTCCTCCACGAATAGCTGGTCGTTGTTATTATGGCCACAATTGGTCACTATTAAAACATAACAAACAATTAACTGAGATTTTCCAGATTACCTGCTATGCATCTAAGTGTTTTTCTTCTCAGATTTGATTTGGGTCTACGCCCACAATAGCTGAAATTCATCATAATAATCTTAAATGTTTAATTTACTGCTAAAATTCAACATGAAAGTCTAAACCCATACAAAGGGAGTATAACATTTAAGTTTTAATAATATAAAATCAATAGCACTTGTTTTAATGTCACTGTTACGTAATGGGCAATATATGCTTGTGATTTTGTTCTGTGATTTTGTTGGCATGCACATAATGAAAATTAGATTAACTAAGTTGCTTGCAAATGTTCTTTTTGGCCAACATTTTGGTCTGAATTCCATATTGTGAGCTCTGGATAACTAAAATATTGTTGATAAGACGATAAACCATACAAAGGAAAATATATATCCAATTTAACCATTAAAATTGTATCTTCCACCAAATTGATGAAACCTTTTGACAAAATCTTGAACATCCTGTGACCACTTAACCTCTAACTGCATGGATTCGAGTTCCGTTCAGTGTGAAGGACTTAATGCGGGAAGGTCTTCCAGCTGCGGTGTGCCAGTGGTTTCACCCAGACATCTGAGTCACTAAAATAGCTATATGTTGTTTTAATTATTATAATTGGTTGGTTTGATGTATTCTAAAAAATCATGAACATACATGTTGTTGAAGTTAGGGTCTCCTTTTATTTCACAATGTCATCAATAAAATTTCCATATTTGGATGACTGGAGAGACTCGTGACTTGAATAAGAGTAAGATTACAAACACATTTTATTATAGGATCATCAAAATTTGAATTGAGATTAAATGTATTATCAGTAGTTAACTAAATAACATATTATTATTTATTCTAATTTAAATATATGTAGTTTAAGGTAGATGTAGATTGGATAGCAAATCAAGTCAATTTAGTTTCTCTGTAAGAAATTACTTTACAATGATAGATGATAAAATAGGATGGACCATAAGTTGTGTCGGTGTGATATATATATTAAACAATCCAACAAAATAGGATAATGCCCTTTAGTGAAATGGAGGCTATATTTGTTTAGTTCTTGCTATCATGATAAGTGCAATTGTTCAGCTTGAATAGGAAAATAACAGTGCACTCTCAGGAGTGGCCCATTCTGACATTGCACTGTTTCATAGAGCCCACAAATATGTGTAGACAATTTTTATACATGACTTTGTCTACATATATTTATATGTGCCAGTATTTTCGTTATAAGTTAGGGGCACATTATTGCATTGTTTCATTATAGTTAGAATAGCATAAATTTACTTGTTTTAAGGCAGACTCAGTGCTGTCTTGTAAAAGGCACTTTAAGACATTGTGTTGTTTCGTTATAAATGTAGTTACAATAGAATAACTTTACTTGTATAAAGGCAGAAACAGTGCAGTCTCGTAAGAGGCACTTTACGACATTGCATTGTTTCATTATAAATGTAGTTATGATAGAATTACTTTACTTGTTTTAAGGCAGAAACAGTGCAGTTTCGTAAGAGGCACTTTACGACATTGCATTGTTTCATTATAAATGTAGTTATGATAGAATTACTTTACTTGTATAAATGCAGAAACAGTGCAGTCTCGTAAAAGGCACTTTACGACATTGCATTGTTTTATTATAAATGTAGTTATGATAGAATTACTTTACTTGTTTTTAGGCAGAAACAGTGCAGTCTCTTAAGAGGCACTTTTACAACATTGCCTTGTTTCATTACAGTTAGAAAAGGACAACTTTACTTACAGTAAAACAGAGGCAGTGCAGTCTTGTAAGAAACACTTACCAGTATGACATTGCGTTGTTGCACTGTTTGATTATAGTATTAACTTACGACATTGCATTGTTTTATTATAGTATGAACAGGACAATTTTACTGATTTTATTGCAGAGACGGCGCAGTCTTGTAAGAGGTTGAGTTGTTTTATTTTAGTACTGCACTGCATGGTTTCATTTGCAGCAAATGTTTGTAGAAATTATGTAAAATGTTACATAGATGTATGTAAAGTTTTACATAAATAAAAACAGAAACGATGCAGTCTTGTAAGCGGCCCTTTACAACACTGCATCGTTTCATTTGTAGCAGGTGTTTGTTATAATTATGTAAAATGTTGCATAAATATATGTAAAATTTTACATAAATAAAATCAGAAACAATGCAGTCTTATAAGTGGCCCTTTACAACACTGCATTGTTTCTTATGTAACAGATCTTTGTTTAAATTATGTAAAATGTTTCATAAATATATGTACAATTTTACATTGTTTTATTTGCAGCAAATGTTTTTTGAAATTATGTAAAATGTTACATAAATATTTGTAAAATTTTACATAAATTAAAGCAATAACGATGCAGTCTTGTAAGCGGACCTTTACAACACTGCATCGTTTTATTTATAGCAGATTTTTGTTGAAATTATATAAAATGTTACATAAATAAAAGCAGATATGGTGCAGTCTTGTAAGCAGCTCTTTACAACACTGCGTCATTTCATTTGTAGCAGGTGTTTGTTATAATTATGTAAAATGTTGCATAAATATAGGTTAAATTTTACATAAATAAAAGCAGAAATGATGCAGTTTTGTAAGTGGCCCTTTACGACACTGCATCGTTTTATGTGGGAGATGTTTGTTGAAATTATGTAAAATGTTACGTAAATGTTTGTAAATTTTTTACATTGTTTCATTTGTAGCAAATGTTTTTTGAAATTATGTAAAATGTTACATAAATATATGTCAAATTTTACATAAATTTAAGAAATAACGATGCAGTCTTGTAAGCGGCCCTTTACAACACTGCATCGTTTCATTTATAGCAGATGTTTGTGAAATTATGTAAAATGTTACATAAATGAAAGCAGAAACGGTGCAGTCTTGTAAGTGGCCCTTTACGACACTGCATCGTTTTATGTAGAAGATGTCTGTTGAAATTATGTAAAATGTTACGTAAATGTATGTAAAATTTTACATTGTTTCATTGTAGTAAATGTTTTTGTTATGTAAAATATTTGCCAAATTTTACATAAATTTAAGAAATACTGATGCAGTCTTGTAAGCAGCCCTTTACAACACTGCATCGTTTCATTTATAGCAGATGTTTGTTGAAAATATGTAAAATGTTACATAAATAAAAGCAGAAACGGTGCAGTCTTGTAAGCAGCTTTTTACAACACTGCGTCATTTCATTTGTAGCAGGTGTTTGTTATAATTATGTAAAATGTTGCATAAATATATGTAAAATTTTACATAAATAAAAGCAGAAACGATGCAGTCTTGTAAGTGGCCCTTTACGACACTGCATCGTTTTATGTAGAAGATGTCTGTTGAAATTATGTAAAATGTTACGTAAATGTATGTAAAATTTTACATTGTTTCATTTGTAGTAAATGTTTTTTGTTAATTAAAAATGCTACATAATATATGCCAAATTTTACATAAATTAAAGCAGAAACGGTGCAGTCTCATAAGCGGCCCTTTACAACACTGCAACATTTCATTGCAGTCTTGTAAAAATACTTTACAACATTGCATCATTTCATTTTATTTTATAAATTAGTAAAGTTATGATTAGATGGTAGAGAAAGTAATACATTTATTCACAGAGTAAAGATTTTATATATATATGAATCCACAGATTTTTGTGCATATTCCATATTTCAAGGTATTTTGACTGCACCATTAATTTATATAAATTAATCAATTTATATTTGAAGATTACTATTGAAAGAAAATACTTACCTGTGTATTTGTCATCGATTAGGGTATTTAGGTAGCGTAATATTTATAAATTAACTTGTTCACTGCATAATTTATTGCTAGAGATTCATACATTAATTAGAGCAGAAATGATGCAGTCTCAGATGATGCATTTTATGACATTGCACTGTTTCATTCATAGTAGAATTGTTATAATTGAGATGTAGCAGAAATAGCCACAGTTCACTTATAGACTACACATTTGTAAAATTTGTCATATGTAATGGAATTTAAGAATAAACAAACCTTAAATTCTCAGTTAACTTTGTACATACACTGTAGTAGTATTGCAATAGATAAAAATTTAAAAAGGACAGAAACAATAGGGTATTGTAAAAGAGATTTTACAACATTGCTTTGTTTCATTAACCAAAGTTCATTCTGAATTTGTAAGGCTTGAATTCAAAAGTGTAATCAAATACAGTATAGATAGTATAGATCCAGACCAGCTATCCTCTGCATGTTGTTGGCTGGCAGATTTTGTATGCAGAGTAAGGAATGTCTTGTTGTATATATATCACACTGACACCAATATGGTCACAGTTATGGTCTCTGTGGCATTGTCTTACTAGTAATAGTGCCTGAGTAAATTCACAGACACAGTATGTCAACTAGAAAACTCTATAGTATAGCAATGGCATTTATCTATCGGGTCAAATTTATCAAAATGGCATTTTAATTAAACACTTTGTAGCATTACTGCCATAGCAATTTGCATGATTTCACAAACGTTATATGCGTAATGGTAAAAATAACTGAAGGAACCAAAATATAAAATAATTTGTGTATAAAGAGAGTAACAAGTTAACACTTATTCGGCTTGATCAGGTTTGGGCAAATAGTGTAGGTTCAGATCAGTCGGCTTGATCAAGCTTGGGGGAAATAGTGTAGACCCAGATCAGTCTACTTGATCAGTCTTGGATAAATAATGAGGTTAAGATCAGCCAGCTTGATCAGGCTTGGATAAATAATGTAGGTTAAGGTCAGCCAGCTTGATCAGGCTTGGGCAAAGAGTGTAGACCCAGACCAGTTTACTTGATCAGTCTTGGGCAAAAGTGTAGGTTCAGATCAGCCAGCTTGATCAGGCTTGGACAAATAATGTAGGTTAAGGTCAGTCTACTTGATCAAGCTTGGGCAAAGAGTGTAGACCCAGATCAGTCTACTTGATCAGTCTTGGGCAAATAGTGTAGGTTCAGATCAGCCAGCTTGATCAAGCTTGGGGAAAATAGTGTAGGTCAAGGTCAGTCAGCTTGATCAGTCTTGGATAAATAGTGTAGGTCCAGATCAGTCAGCTTGATCAGGCTTGGGCAAAGAGTGTAGACCCAGATCAGTTTACATGATCAGGCATGGGCAAAGAGTGTAGACCCAGATCAGTTTACTTGATCAGTCTGGGGCAAAGAGTGTAGACCCAGATCAGTTTACTTGATCAGTCTGGGGCAAATAGTGTAGGTCCAAATCAGTCAGCTTGATCAGGCTTGGACAAATAGTGTAGATTCAGATCAGTCTGGTTGATCAGGCTTGGGCAAAATAGTGTAGATCCAGATAATTGAGAATTAATATAACTTGGTGTCAAGTCTTTATCAATATCTTGTTAGGTATGCATGAAGTTGTGATCGCATAAAATAAATAAGGCAGACTCAGTGCAGCCGTTTTGCTGACTGATCAGGATTTTTGTTTATGCCAAGTCTCTAGCAATATCTTGGTACCAACCAAGTGAACAATATTCTGTATTACCTTTAAACTAAATGGTATTTAATTAAGTGAATGTTGGAAGGTGTTCCAGCTGACTTACGTTGTGCCGGTGGTTCTACCCAGACTTTTGTCTGGGTTCTTCCTCTACCACAAAGGAGGACATCACTATAATGTAAATAAACAAAACACACTGGACCTGGTAGTGCAATGGGTTGAACGTTGGCTCCAGGCACGTGAGGCCCCGGGTTCGATCCCTAATTGTCTAAGTCAGTATCAAATTCAAAGTCAGGGGAAGATAAGTCAAACATTAGCTCAAAATGTTAGAAGATTAAATTTGGATAATGAATGCTCTAATTTCAATTCTATAACTGCTAAGCATAAATTCAAGTCAATATGAAACTCAAAATGTTGGAAGATACATTTTAAAAATATATATCCCACAATTTAAAGTCTTCAGCATGAATTCATCAAACTTAGTTCATCAAAAATAGTTCATTTATATTAGCCAAGTTATTTTTGAAAAAAAGTCTGAAAGTTCTTAGCATGTTTCCTGAATTAATATTTGTTTGTTGTTGTTGTTTTAGTAATGTCACACTGGCGAGATGTTTTTTATTTTGGCAACATACTGGTAATTATTGCTACATGAAAGTTTCTGCCCCAACAGGGACTTGAACTTGAGTAACTTGGGTAGTTGATACTGAGGAGTTTATCGGTGACTTATGGTTTGGCCAATGGTGTGCTCATAAACTTTCATGGAAAGAGTTACGCTCTGTCTTTAGTTTGTTATTGATTTCAAGTTATTGAGTTCTGCCTTATGATTGCCACTAACCATTTATGCCAGAAATGTGTGGAAGCATGAAGGGTAGAGTAATTTGGCTGTAAGGAGGCTGTTAAAATGAGAACTACTGAAATCCAACAGTAAGGGTAATTGCATGACTGCTGGGTTCATATGGTGTTAGAATACTGTGTCTGGGTGTGGTATCCTGTCAGTTGTTAATTGTTGTGTTCTCTTTGTCAGGATAAGTAACTAAGAACACAGTATCACTTATACAACATTTATTCTGTAATAAGCTATAGTGAAGTTACTAGTAAGAGATGTAAACCAAGACTCCCCGCTATATCAACACCCACCTTACAGTATGGACGATCAGGTGCCGGTAATTCAGATGTTATCATCGGCTCTTTGGCATTCAATGCCTGATGTTTAGCACATGTGCTGCACCTTGAAATTATTTCTTCAATGTCCCCGTTTATGCCTGGCCAATACATAGAATCTCGTGCTCTTGCCTTGCATTTCACTATCCCTAGATGTGTCTCATGCAACTTTCCGAGCATATGTTTTCTCATTACCTTTGGTATTACGATTTTATTACCTATGAATACCACATCATCTATGACTGAGATCTCATGCCTGTAATTCCAATAAACCTTGATTGGATCAGGAACATCTTTTCGTGTTTCTGGCCATCCATCTTGTGTCACTTGTTTCAACAGACTAAGTTCATAGTCAATTTCAGTTGCTTCTTTGATCTGTGTACACAAGTCTTGCAACATTGACACAATTTCTTCAATTCCTGCAATTCTGTAATCATCTTGCAGAAGCGTATCCGAGCTTTCTGTCTGATAATTCCTCGACAATGTATCTGCAATATACATTGATTTTCCGGGTTTGAATACGACTTCCAGACCATATTCCATCAAGTCAAACAGCATCCTTTGCAGACGTAGTGGCACTTCATTCAGTCCTTTCTTGAATACTGTAATGGTTGGTTGTGGTTTAGTTTCTACTGTCA